>LPNX010701032.1:588431-632945 GCA_001517045.1 Pseudotsuga menziesii
AATAGAGGCAAAAAACAATCACTGGAGGCAAGAATATAGACTACCTAAACGTTCTACAAGTTAGGCAGGGGTCTTTTGACATCCTTGACATTTCTACATTGTTAGGTTCCTCATTAAACCAAAAAGTTTGGAGTTGTTCCAAAACAAGAAAATTCTGCTTTGAAAAATCTATCTATTTAAACAACCTGACAAGTGTTTATGAAGTGCACAGAGGTACTCGAAACACATTCCTGGTGAGAAAGAAGGTCATAGGAATTTAGTATTTCACATTGTGCACCTCTCCACATATTTGGTTTTTTTTTCTCTAGTTTCTCTTGAAAGATAAATGCTTTCCAAAATGACTTCAAACCCATTTTTCAATTTTCAACCACCCTTACCAAATTGCATCCCTAGCTACAAATATTTTTCCAGATCAATGTTGCAATTTTCATCTTGGGATATATCACTGATGGCCCAGATATACACATATTGGAAATATTAGGGAAAATGTCGGGGAAAATATTAGTAGGCATAAACTTGGACCTGAAAAACTTAGAAAATATCAGCAAGCATAATTTTGGATCTGAAAAACATAGAAAATACCAAAAACATCAGGAACAATAGAAAACTTTAAAGCTCAATAAAGTTTTGGAAATATTGGGAGAAATTGGAGATATTTGCAACATTGTTGTAGATATTGATCTGATGCATCGGCGTGAAATATTTTTCATTGTAGACATGTGTACATTCTTGGGTGTTAGGTTCAATCCCAATAATACCCACTCTCACAAACTAACAGAAAATTTCATTTAAACTCTACTTCTTGAACCAACTTAACTTAGAAACTACACTCCATGATTTCTTTGCTACTATGTTTTGAGGTGGAATGTTGGATTCCCCAAAAATTTACTTTGAATAACCTTAAAAAAATTCCATTACATTTTAGTTAATGGGATAACAGTGGTATCACATTGGGATAACACCTCTTGTGGGATGCTTGAGAACCTCAAAGTCCTCCAACAAATCCGTGCAACTGAAAAGTGTAACATTTTTCTTCCTCAATATATTTTCTACCAAGTGACTTGTCTTCATTTTTGTATATTTTCATATGATACATACCGATGGATCTCAAGTGAGTTGACCCCTAAAATTTGAACGTGGGAACCTAAATTCATTCATACTATTTTTTTGTCATTACAAATTGACATTGAGAACTAGACATGACTTAGAGAAGTGGTGGACTAAATACTGGCCTTGGGATGGAAAACTTGAACTCTAAGATTAAGACTCGGAAAATCAAAACAATAAACAATTCTTTTCACAAGAATTTAGTTGCATATGCATCCATTTATTTAAATATGAGCTCAAAAATTAAAAATATTGGCATGAGTAAAAAATGTCAAAGGAATCTCTTTTTGTCGGCTCAATACTAAGTATGTTGCTAGATTTAGGTGTTTTCAAATTCTACACAAAAGAAATTTAGGTATATGAGAGAAACCTTATATTTAGTATCCATAATCTTCTCCGTGACAGTCACAGATATAAAATCGTTTCATAAATCCTGAGGATTAGATTCCTCTTCAAGAACCTAACCATGCATTCATCAAATGCTTATTCATTTTGCGATGTTAAATTGCCATGGTTTGTTGGATTATGGACTCTAAACTAATCCACAAAGTCCTACATTTCCTTATTTTCCTATGTTGAATTTTGTCATGTTTGATCCATTTTGATAAGCAAAGTCCTAACATTTTTTCCATGAGTCACTTCATGTACGTGTGAGATCCACTCATTAACTTTTAAATCAATATTTTCCAACAAGACCATACCCATCATCTATTGTTCCCCTAGATCCTTCACACATTTATGAAGAATGGGAAGCTCATGATCAAACTGGAACTTGTAGAAATATTATTTCAACTGTCTCTATGCCACCGTCCTTGTAATGCATATGATTGAAATGCATATTGTAGCTAAGATGGAAGGAACTATTCAAAGGATCAACATTTCCTTTAACCACTAGTTTTGTAATGGATGTCTCCATTTATTGGATTGGTGAGGTATTCTTCTTAGGACAAACTTCATTACTTTCAGCAGGTGATGATAGCATGGTCAATTGGTGGGATGTCATGATCCAGGTATTGGAGTAATTATGTTTTGTTGATTTTATTTTGAAATAATTTCTAAATTTTCAACATTGTAGAGAATATTTCCCACTAGTATTCACAGGTCAATTGATTCCTTTTTTGTGTTTATACATGAAGAGTTACTAAATATAGAAGGGAATAAAGACTATGTTCGTTGTGGTGCAGCAAGTCTATAGACTGTTGAATTATGGTGTGATTGGGATTTATGGTCATATGCATCTAGATGGAGTCATTATTTGACTTAGTTTACTTTCTTTACAATTTTTCAAATGGATAGGCATACATGTTCATATGACCAAACAATACAACTATGCGACTTGTGCAACTCAAATACTACCTTGTAATTGAAGGTTTTTTTGCCACATAGATGTTTTTTTTTAATACAAATGATGATTTTTCATTAGCATAAAAAGAAACCATTATATAAGATTTGTTTGGTATATACCTTGCTAGTTTATTTAAGTCTTTTTTTATATACCTCGCTAGTTTATTGAAGTCTTTTTATATAGTTTCTTTAAGTCTTTTTGGTATATACCTTACATGAGAGCACTAGAAGGGAAATTATGGCTCTAGGTGCACAATTTGGGAAAGTCAAATATCATGGGATGGGCTAGTAAAGAAGTTTAAGAGCAAGATGCTTCTAAATCACTCAAGACTAATGATATGGAACATGCTAAATTGAATGTCCTAGAGGCTCGGGTTGCAGCATGGGAGGAGATATAGTAGGCTAAATACATGACCATGTGATTCTCTTAGAAGCTTGTGCTTTTAGATTGTCTTTCTCTTTGGATTTTCAACTCCCTTTTATAATGCACACTATCTGAGTTTAGTTTATGTATACCGGTGACTCATATAATACCTTCATCAAGATAGAGATTGCTTCTTGTGATAATACTCTTGATGATTTGTGACATAGCTATTTTGCTTTTAACTATTGTACATTTCTCCTTCTGCAGATATAAACGTGAAGAAATCAAAATACAATCATGAGAAAGTAATCACAAAATAAAAGAAGAAGCTGAAATGAAGAGAATAGAGGTATACTCTCCTTGCCTCCTAACTTTCATGTATCAGCCTATGAAAACCTTAGTTCTTTCGCAGTTATAATCGAACATTGTGAATGGTGGAAGATTTCATCCAATATGTAAGAATGGTCTTAGTACTAAATCTAGACGGGCTCAATCGATGGCATCCTTTGCAACATGATAGTATGGTAAGAGAATACTACCAATAAATGACCATAATCTAAAAAATATCAATAACCTGACTAGCTGATTTTCCTTACTTACAGTCTCATCACTTGTGTACATACCTGGACTTGAGTACAATTTCATCCAATAATAATGTTATATAGGGTGCATTGCCTACTTTATCCCACTAAATCATACATATGCTTCAGAGTAAATTCATAGATGGATTCTTTTGTAACGTAATGGTACGGTAAGAGAATACTATCAATTGACAATTGGTGAGTTCCAGTAACTCCAAACGAATCCATGGCCTGAAATTCTGTGACTTGGAACAGAATTTTGGTTTACCCATTTGTTTGCTATTGTTTAAGCTTGCATTGGCATGTTCACAAAATCCTTTTCTTAAAGATAAGAGTTTAGGTTTTCGTGGGCATGCTTTTCTTTATGATATGAATTCTTCTACTTTGTTGAAAACCAAGTTATTTCCAATGGTGTGTTGATTACTGAGCTGGACAGGATATTAAGATGCCCACAAGGGATCCTTGCTCGAATAGAATAAATTTCATCCCTCTGGGCGATTTTGGTGAATAGCTACCCCACATACCTTCAGCAACTAAGCCAAACGAAGTGTAGTCTCTGTACTGCAGCCCTTCTGAGCAGTAGTGACAATGAATTTTGCTCATTATCCTACATGATGTTTGAAGATAAACCTTATACGATTAAATGCCTTGTTTTTTTTTGAATTTTTGTCTGACTAAATGCCTAGTGTTTCTTTAAGGGTATGTTATCTCTTCACAACAGAACTGGGTAGAACAAAGTTTCAATTTGCTTCATTTCTTATGTTATACAAATGGCCTTAACCCTAGAAATGGTTATGGTTTGTTTACCCGGATGCATTTTTGTTTGTTTCATGGTAGATCAGAATTGTGCTATAAAACTTGCAATAGTTCGAGCAAGCCTTAGACTTTACCAAAAAATTACCCTACAAACTTTCCGCACCTAAAGCCAAAACAAGCCTCTATATGTTGTGCAGCCCCTCAGGGAGAGTTTCTCGAAGTATTTAGACTAAAATATAAAATTCTTTGTCACAAATGAAAAAGGATCTTGCATATCGCATTAAAATGGTGTCTACAGTCCTTTGAAGATAGTTGTTGTCAAATTAAAAGACTCACTTTATTGATGGTATACTATTTCTTAACAATATAATTTAACAGGAAGTTTCAAAAAATGATTAAAAATCTTTGGAAAGACTTAACCCTATAAACGTTTTTGGTTTGGTTTTCCAAAGTTAAGTATTGAACTATTTTGTCATAGAAAAGATAGGATCAAACCCCCTGACAGTTACAGTAGGTTAAGTTGCCTATCATGATACACTACTATTTTTCTTTGAAATTTTTGCACTTCCATCCTTAGCTTCACTTAGCGCAATTCGTGTCTTTATTTGAATTTTAACAGAGGTTGTCCATTAATTTTCCTAATTTTTGGTCCTCTTCTATTATTTTCAGGTCACTTGATTGGCAGAATCCTATTGCAAGAACAGAGCAATCAGATAGGGGAAAGCCCCCAAAATGAAACCTACATGCCTTTGGTTGCAAGAAGCAGAATTAACCCTCTTAATCATTTTAAATAATACAAGGGTGGTTACAACATCGAGAACAAGCATTACTGGGGGGTAACTATAATCCATACATTGCTTTGAGTTTTCAGTTTCCTTGTTGGAGTTTGTAAACTGAATATAGGCATCCCCTTAAATTATTGTGTTGTAATCTTTGTATGACAATGCTTGTATGATTGCAGTCAACTGTTTTCACTGGAATATATGGATATGTTGTTGCAGCTGCATGGATCATTGCTGGTCTGGTTTATGGAATTTTCCTGACAGTCAAATATTGCTGCTGCAATAAGAAGATGATGAAGGGTCCATATCAGCCTCATTCAAATCGGTACTATGTATGGCCATTTTGGGCTATCATCCTCCTCACCATAGTTGCCATGTAATATTTCCATGTCTGATTTCCCTTAAGCTACTATCAAAGGCCTTGCCTTTCCCTTAATTCCTTTACTTGATAAAATGTTTGTTGTTTAGTTGAAAGACTATTCTTTAAATGGAGTTTCAGGACATTAAGATGAGATTGAGGTTTCTACATTTTTCAACAAGAATGTTTTAGGTCTTACAGAGAGTTAAATGTGCATACAATTTTAACATTTTTCTCTTCTTAAAGGAATTGTTTGTGTTTCTTACACAGAGTTTCACTGCCTTAGAGAAGATTCTGTGTAATATAGCTCTTGTTTATATCAAAATGAGATATATTTATATTTTTAATAAATTTGAAGGGGACAGAGGAGGGTTTACTGCTTTTGTATTTTCTTTTAATGGTTATTCAAAAGTTTAAGGAACATAGGAATAGGTTTTTATTGTAGAAGTACTTTTCTCATTTCTAATTACTAGCAATGGAACTGCAATAATACTTCTGGATTTGTTCTTGCGGGAAATGCCCAATTCCATACAAGGGAAAAAAGGGTGGAGAAAACTATTGTAGAGGCTGCTCAAAGGGCCACGGACACAATATATAATGTGACATATTCTATGAGACAATGCAGGATTAGTTGCGACCAAGGGTTTGATGTATATTTGTTATTGATTTTGCAGAAATATTGTAACTACCGTTCTTGTATCCGTCAGTTTGGCTCTTGTGATTTTTGCAATAGGTAATTATTTTAACTCAAAGTAGTATATTTTCTATCCTGTTTTTTAAGATTTAATTCCTCAATATGTTTTAAAAGATGGCCCGATTTCAGTACAATGTTTCTTCAATATCCCTTGATAAAAGAAATTAAGGAAGGTGAGCATGACTTGTTATGTAATTCTTCTTTTGCAGTGGTGCCAAAACCAGGAGAAAGAATGTGGTGGGATGAAGATACAATTATTGTGAGTGACGATGAAGAGAGTGTGCATGATGAAGATGATTGCAGTTATGATGATAGAGACTCGAGAGCTGGCCATAGAGCTAATGCCAAGTCAGTCGTTTCCTGGTGCCTTGGTGCAGTCATATCGATCTCTTCATCCTTGGGAAAATAAGAGCTCTAACAGGGGAATCCTAAGGATACTTTAACATAGAAAGCCATTGTTTGTTTCTGAATCTTTATATGACTGTTTGCTGCACTTTTATGCTGTGGAAACCTCAGCCTCTTGTCCTGTAAAAGAAAAAAATCCAAACGTTGACCTCTAATTCTTATTGGTTGAATACTAAATTTGGGAGATTTTCGATGAATTGATGACTGAGCATTGCAGGTGGATGGATGCCAATATTTTATGTTTTCACTATTTTTCTATTAGTTGAATTAAAGGCTTTGGCAAGGAAGCAGAGGTGATTCTGAAACTGATCTTTTGCTGTCAATACTTTGAATTTGAAAATGATCTTTTGCTGATCTCAATACTTTAATTTGTAATTTATATGGGGTTGAAAATCCTGCATGTTGTACCTGTACCTGCATTGTCCAAAACAATTTCCATCCTATCCCATGTAGATTTCTATCAAGAATTTAGAGATATAAGAACACATACATTGATTTATACAAATATATAGAAGGCTTTATACATTGATTTGAGGTGTTTAGAGATTTCAATGGCAAGCGTGAGGATGGTGTTTGGAATCCTTTTGATGATTGTAGTAGCATTTTGTGATGTTGTGCAAGTACTGGGAGTGAATTGGGGTACAATTTCCACGCACCCACTTCCTCCATACATCGTAGTGCAGCTGCTGAGAGACAATGGTATCAAGAAAGTGAAGCTGTTTGATGCAAATATTGACACCATGAGGGCTCTAGCACTCAGCAACCTTGAAGTCATGGTGTCCATTCCCAATGAGATGCTCGAGGTGTTGACCCTGGATTCTCAAGCTGCTGACAACTGGGTTGCTAGAAATGTGACCAGATATACTTTTCCTGGTGGGGTTAATATCAAGTAAGACGTCCCATATTTATCATTGAATCTCATTTGTGTTTAATTTTCAGAGCTGTGTTTAGATTGGATTGAACATGTTGGTGTGTAATTGTTGGGCTTGTAAGTAATGGGTCTTGAGTTTTACCCATTAAGGTAATACCATTTCTCAGCTTTGAACTACACATGATTTATATTTTTGAAGTAGATAGTAAGTACCGTATTAGTAAATAGATGCAAGTGTGTGTGTATTTCTAATCTGAACTTGCATCGCCCACTGTACAGTCTTACATTCTTGTTTTTATTTCAAGTTCTTGAAGCCATTCTTGTATATATTTTGGCCCTTATATGATCCACTTCTGCATTCCAAACACCCTTTCTCTGTGCAGGTGTGGCTTCTCCTGAATGTAAAGGTAGTTTTTGATCCCTTGTAAGTAGATTATATCAGTTTTTGGATTGGAAGGTTTTACAGATCTTACAGTCTTTATTTTCACGATACAGTAGTTCGTAACAAATTTGGAGTGTTAACAAGCTTCATACATCCAAAGTACGGGGCATATAATATATATATATAAGCTCATATAAGCTCATTTGAGTTATACAGTGAAACTACTATCCAATATATATATATATATGGTTGTTGAGTACGAGAAAGATAAAAAAGAGTTAGTCTAATAAAGTTTTCACGGTAGTCATATAATTGCTTTTGTCAAAATAAATACTTCTTCAGACCATATATATGATTCTGAGTGGAAAGAATGCATTCAGGACTAGCTGTCACACCATTTTTTCCTATCAAATTTCAAATCCCCTTATACTTTTTTTTAGGACGTGGAGTAGAGTTTTTTTGAAGAATGTGGAAATCTTATATGTCATAGAAATGAGAATTCTAAGTGCAGGATGGAAGATGATGGGTTCTGATCAAATCAGGACTAAGATTGCATGAGATAACTGAGATTGTGTCTTTCTACAATGTTCCTTGATCCCATAAATATTTTTTTAAATGGACAATTTCGGGACCAAAACTTGCAAAGTAGAAAAGTTATTGGGTTATTGGTTTTCCATTCCATACTTCTGGTCACTGTTCTTGTCACAAGTGTCAAATATTTTATGATTCGTACGTGAATGAGTCTTTATAATTGTTTACAGTGTTGTGGTAATAAGATTATTATTATTGTTTCTAATTTTATTTTTATGATAATGGTAGAGTAAAACCTTAATCATACATTTTGGGCATTAAAACTCGATGGTAAACCTAGCTTAGCTTAGCTTGCAACACGACATTGTTATTGCACCCCTAGGTACAATTGCTAGTTAGTTAAATATGTCTTTCTAATGTTCATTAGTTAATCTTTGTTTTTTTTTTTAAATCCATCAACATGCGTCACTTTTTCGACGTCCTTTCGACACTCCGTTAAACTCATCCGACGGTCGTGGAATGACTCTGACACTTCCACCCGTTGGACGACCGACGGTTCAAGTGTCGGACCGTGTCGGAAGGCTGACTCTTCTAGTGTCGGATGGTGTCGGTTAGCCGACACTTGCTGGATAAAAAAACCGACAGTAGCGCCATTCATCCGACACTTATGTCCGTCATAGTTCCGATGCTTCAAGGGTCAGACGACGTCAGCTTGCTGACAGTTTATGCAATTTTGATTGGCACTTTAGAAGGAAATACGGTCGAATATGTGACACAATAGTTGCTGGATATTCGAATCACATTAGTCGCATGTCGAAGATCTGACGTTATGTCACCGATAGCAAAAAAAAATGTGTATGTGTCGAAAGGGCGACAGATAAGTGTCGAATTTCAGACATGCAAGGTGTCAGATTTTGGGGTAAATTTTTGTAGTGGGGTAATAATGTAGGTCATGGAGGATTTCTATTCTGGAAATGATGAGGTTATTGTGTAATAAGGGGAACTGGAGGCACAAACCCATGAAAGAATTTCTATGTATTGGATGGATGCTGAGGATAAGGATGATTAGGTGCAGAGAAAGGTGGTGACTGGGGGTATAAATGTCCCCTCCACCCATGTGGCCAATAATGATTTCGAGTAAAATGAGGAGGAGGAGGATACTGGGGTGGCCATTTCTACCAACTTGAAGTGTTCCATTGTTGAGGTGGATGATAGGGATGATAATAGGGTGGGGGATGTAGTGACAAATTATGGTATGGTGGTTGGTCTCTTGGTTACCAAGGAGGCCTCCTAGATGTTTCACCAATGTCTCCACTTTTATATATGGCTTGTAACCCAGGCAACGATGGACAGTTTTCTATTGTATGATCATCCATACAGATGTGACATACGGAGATTTTGTTCAAGGGGCATTCCCTTTGGGGGTTCTTAGTCCTGCATCTTGGTCAGAAAATGCTCATTGCTGCATGTTCTTCCTCTTGCCTCTTCTTGTCTTGTAACGTGTCTAGTTGGGAACCTATTGCTCCTAGAATACAATTTTTGAAGTTTTCCAATAGGTTTCCTAATTCTATCCTTGTGACTCCTCCGAAACTAGAGGTGTTCCCTTTTGGGTTTCTATTGAAGGGCTCCCAAAAATTTCTTTCAACTTTCCCCCTACTTCTAGAGTAGTTTCTACACATCTCACAACTTTGTGCAAAATGTTTGTGAGAGATATCGCCAGATGCCATGAGATTAAGGTTTTCTACCAGGTCTTCTCAGATCCCTTTAAGGAAGAGTGTTTATACTGCATCTTCTCAAAGGTCGTTATATTTAGACTTGTGTAATGTATAGATAAACCTTTCAAGATAATCCTCTAAGCTCTCGTCTTCGAGTAGATGTATCTTGAAAATATCATTTCGAGAGTCTCTAGGTTTGCAATACTCTTGATATTTCAGCAAGAATGTGGTTTTCATATCTTCCCAAGTTCTGATATTATACTCTCCTAATCCCATGAACCATATTAAAGGAGAGTCCTTTGGTGTAGCAGGGAAAAGTTTCAGTTTGTGAGCATCTTGTAGATAATTATAGCTTCTACAAAGAATGTCAAACTCGAACAAAAATGTGTCAGGGTCTTCATTAATTTTTCCATAGAAAGTAGGTAATGAGGAAGGAGAGATGTTCTTCATATTTACATCTTGTGCAGTGTCTAGGATAGGAAACCTGAAGGTAGCCTCAGTTCTATTTTCTCCTTCCTCTCCATCATTTCTAACCTCATCATGATCTTCATCTTCTCCCTATCTCTCCATGTAGGTTTGGCTTTCAAAAAGAGTGTACCTAGGAGGTTCCTTTCAAGGTGATAATGAGGCATCCCAAGGTTCTTATCGAGGGGAGATATTCCTCTGATAAAAGAAGTTATCAGTCGTTCCTTTATTAGGTTCTATAGGGAAGGTAGGTCCCACTATGGATGTCTCAATATGTGAAACAACTGTATTTATTGAGCTTCCAAAGAGAGATTTTACCTGAGCAGGATCAATGAAATTGGTGAATTTTGGATCCCATACTAGTGAAAAAGCTGTATCATTAGGTTTTTGCACTAGTGGAGGGTTGAGGGCTTCCAATGGCTGGCACTGAAGAACTTCTTCAAGAATAGGGTCTTAAGAACTACTTCCTGCCAAGGTTTCCCTACCTTCTATGGCCCCTCCTTTAGGTTTCCAAGAAGAACTACTTCCTACGTGTGTCTTTCAATACCTTTCCGTCGAGTTATTGGTTGGGGTATTACTCCCCCTGTAAAGGTTAGTAGGAATTTTAACAAAGTTTTGAGAACTAGTTCTAACGTATCCACCTTTCAAATCTCTAGGTTTGTTCATGAAAATCTAAACTAAATGAAAACCTACAATACTATTATCACTCCTAGATTTGGTAACAGATGCGTAGGTTCTTACCTATCATCTTACCGCTCCCCCGCCACCAGCCTATTGCTAAACTTCATAAGGAAATTCTACTTATTCTACCTTATAGAACAACTCCCCGACAACGGCGCTAAAAATGTTGAGTGTTTTATTGTCTTAATTAATTCACCAAATATTTAATTATCGATCTAGGTTTGTAAACTTAGATTTGACAAAAAAATATATGCTAAGGTAGAAGGCTTCCTAAGGTGTCATGGAAATTTTTTAAGAAAGAGAAGATCGAAATATCTTTCAAAATGAAAAATCAAGTCAAACTCCAGAAATCCAACTACTAAAGTAATTAGACTGGGAAAATACCACTAGATTAGAGTAGTATCAATCTATACTACTCTACTCTATAAACAATAACTAGAAAGATATATGTGAACTATTCTAAGAAAGTAAACTGCTCTTTATAGTGAAACCAATTAATTAGTTATTCAGTTTCTTAATCTGGGAATTATAAAGGCTATAAAAAAATTTAGAACTCTAACTATATGAAAACAAAAGATTATATTATCTGAGGCAGTATTACAATTACTTAATATACCTAAGAAATTCAATAACTAAACTATACATGAGATTGGCAAATATACAATAATTAAACTAAATCATCTAGTTCCATTCTCCTTGAGGATTCTGAGGATATTCATTCATTGTGATCGGAACTGGAGAAGGAGATGATTTCAAAAGAAACAAAGAAACTGAATGGAATTAAGTCTAATTTAACTTCTACAAATAGGTGTAAAATAGGAGTGTCCAATTACAAGTAATAGTAAACATTGTGATTTATGTTCTACCCATAAGCGAATGTTATCAACAACTAATTTATTAATCAAGAAACAAGACTGTTTTAACGATTACTTTGAAGTTGGAGGTATACTACTCTTGTATGAAACGTATGTAAGGGAATAAAATATAGTTTAGAAGCAAGTAGAAAACTTAATAAAGATATTTACTTGAAAATAGTTTATAATTTAAAAGGAGGTGAAAACCTAATAAAGATATCTTATTTTCTAGATCAAATCTATTCTATGAACATCTTCAGTAACGATGAAGTAAGGATGATCATTCTTATTCTAGAAATGATGAGCAGATTATAAAGAACTAATGTGCCTTTTAGATAATAGAATTAGAAAATTTAATTCTAAATTCAATCTAAAGAAGAATGAAGTAAACTAAACCAGGGATGCAGTTGAAAAATTTCACAACAGCAATGAATAAATAAATCAGAGATAGAAGAAACACAATTCAAAAATAAACTAAGATAAAAGGATCGACAGATAAGAGTAATTATGGAACTTAATGGATACTTTAGGTGGTTTGAAGTAAGGTCCTAATTACACATATATGACTACATTTCAATTACAGAAGGTAATAAATTTTAAAAACCAGGAAAAGTGAACTTGAAACAATCATAAAACAAAACGGGGAATATTAAAGTCTGAATGAAGGTCTGGATGGCAGTATAGACAGACAGTCTAAATGGCGGTATGAATGGAGAAAAGTAGTGTAAATCATGAAAAATATAACCTAGATGATCCTAACATCAACTGATTTATGCATTTGAGATTGTAATGTAGAAAAAACAGTAACTAAGCTTATCTAACAATTGAAACAACAAAAGAATAACTTGTGCTAATCTATAGTTAAGAAGAGCGATTATTTCCTATTGTTTAATGAGACAAACAAAAAGATGACTGAAGTTAATCTACAACTAAACAGGAATTGATAGAGATGAATCTAACTACAATCTAAACCTAAGGTATTAAACTAATTAAACTCTATCTGATTGCAAATACAAAACTGGGAAACAAGCTGAAAAGAGGACTAAATGACTATGCGTAACCGATCACTTTTAATTATGAAAATGGAAACTATGTTAACAGCACAGTGTAAATTGTATTAACCACAGTAAACACACATTACAGAAGATGAGGAAATAAACAACATCAATTTACAGAAGAATTAAACCACCTACATAAGCTGAAAATACAAATTACTTATCTGCAAAAAGGGATAACCGAAATACAAATGGAAACCTCTGGTTGTTGAGGGGCCCTCCTCAGCAATCAGGGGTTGCACTTAGGTCAATCTACCACTCATGAAAACAAAGACATAAATTCACCACTGAAGATATAACTTATATTAAATCCAGAACAGAGTTTACAGAATTTCTTTGCTAATGACGTCGAACTAACTCGACTCTTTTCTGGAGATGACTTTATATAATTTTACATGGATGAGCAGGTCAACCCTTTTCAGTGGTCGACTACTCCACAAATAGACAATCATTAACTGCTAACAAACAACTGTGTAACTATTTGTGACAGTGCACAACCGTATTCCTAATCCTTTGTGTGCCATTTATCCTCACGTGGGATGCGGATGTAAGGATCTGCATTAACATGGGCATAGAGCATGGTGTCGAGTCGAGAGGACATGATCCTGAGTCTTCTAGAGAAAAGACTCTTGTACCAGCAGAATGCATGGCTAACAGATCAACAAAAAATGTTATGTGCTTTAAAGGCTTGAGAATATTGCGACTAAGAGGGTGCGGGTTAATCAGAGGGCTTAGTGACAAGCTGGATGCAACTGTTTGGCGCAAATGCGTGTCCACATGGAGGCTCGTTTAGAAACCATAGTCTGTAAAACAAGTCTATGTATTAGGCATGTTTACAAATATCACATAATTGCTAATAAAATCATGTAATAATGAAAATCAACCAAGACTTGCATAAAATTCAAATACATCCATACTTGGGATCAATTGATAAGCTAAATTACAAGAAGTATACAAAAAGGTGACAAAAGTGATGCCAAAAGTGAAAATTAACAGCCAACAATGATAACAAAATCGGGATCAACACTCCCCCAAACCGGAGAAATGTCAGGTCCCACTGAACAAAACAAAAAGGAAGTTAGGAAGAAGGTTGAGTTATGTTAGCAGCTGCCTTCGACTTATCAGAGGAAATGAGAGATTTGAACTCCAACCTCATGGCATGTGCCTTTAGAACTTTGCGCCTCTCCTAACAAGAGTCACGAGAAGAAGTTATGGCCTTGTTAAGGTACTCAATGGCCTTGACGTGTCTACGCAGCTCTTTGTTCTCTTGACGAAGATCAACAATTATCTGTGCGTATGTCTTATTTTGGCTTGCCTATTGTGCTAAATCGTGAGTCAGTTGATCTATTGTCAACTAAGTCGGAGTAAATGGTTCTTCGAGGAATTTGGAATCTTAAGGAGAACTCAATTCTATGGAAGGTTTCTCAAGGTCAATAGAGGGGATTTGTTTTTCAGGACCCTTGCCTTGAGTAGATGGAGAAGTGGTCTCAAGAGCAGAAGCCTTGAGCAATTCGATGGATACACTGGTCAATGTAAACTGGGGCAAGTCAGAAATAGGTTCATCCACTTCGACTATACTATTTGGATGATTGGATTGAAAGGTAGGTTGAACGGTGATCAGAATGGACTTCGCCTTCTTGCTCCTGGTTCGAACTTGTGGAAACAGTAGAAATTCAACGGCCACAATGTTGACAGAGGTAGGTGAATGGGAAGGCAGACTCGCTTCTGGCGTATCTTTGTCAATATGCACCATTTTGGGGCTTTTATTTTCTATGGAAGGGGTCTAACTGGGTTCACGGTTACAGGTATACCGAGGACGCTTCCAAGAGTTAGGGGTTTTGGTAAGGGGTTTCTTTACCAAATGGGGGTTGAGTACTTCAAACACAAAGTTATCCCAAGTTTTCCCCTTTACCTTCAACTGATGACTGATTAAAATTTTAATAAGATAGTGGTGATATAGGCTACTAGAGGGATTAATGATATTTTTCCTAACCTGACTTGACATTTTCTCTTGGCTCTTCAAAAAATAAAACAAGAAATTTAGGGCCTGATTATTAACAAAATGTGCCAATAATCTAAGGTGACAATCTTTAAAAATGGTGTACTTACCCTCATAGGTTATCAACTGATGACAGTTAAGGTCTCAAGATATTTGGGCTTAATCCACTCCCTATGGAACCCTTTTGTGCCTGCAACGTGTTGGTATTCGACCCTGAGAGGGAATTCGTGAGTCGTCCGCGAGAGAAAGAGGTGCTTGTGCCAACGGGAACCTTCCCTGGGCATCTTTGTGGCCAACACAATAGACTCCTTAGTCACAGGAAAGATGAGAGGTCCAACCTTATCCATTTTGCCATCGAATCCTTTGGTGAACAACAATGAGATCTCATCATTGTGGCCATCAAGAATATGGATAAACGAACCCCAACCTGCGCGAAGAAACACTTCACAACATGTTTTAAACTGAGGGAGATGAAGCAAATCCTGGTAACTTCTAGGATCATAGCGGATCAACATTGTTAAGTAGAGGTCGAAGAATGCAAATGGATACAGGGGGTGTAAGAGATTGCAAGAGACCTGGCCTTAGAGAGTCAGGAAAGATGAGTACAGGTAGAATGAAATGAAATTCACGCAGGCGTTCATTAAAAAGGTGATCCGTCCATACAGTTGAATGATCGTGAGAAAATATCTTAGCACGTTTGGGTGATCACGCTATCATGCGAAGATATTGAATCGTGTGCCTTCATAAAGATGCGTGTGTTGGTGAATTCAGATAATTCTGATATATTCAACCATGTCCAAAGTAATCTTTGGACAAGTTGAATGAATTATTGATTATGGATTGTATAGAATGCATTTAAAACCATAATGACCTTAATTAATGGAATGGTAGAACACTTGACGATTTCTGCGTGTGATTTGATAAGAGGGTAAGGGTAATGATAATAAAAAAGATCTTGAAATCATATCAATATAGAGTTAAACGATACGTTAGATGAGGTCGAGGTGAGTCCTAATGAATCGTAATGTTTTTACAAGCATATGAATGAGACCTAATAATTATGGGTATGGTTCAATTAATTAAATTATTTGCCCATAATTAAAACAAAAAGAAATTAACACCTTGAAATTAACACCTTGACATATTTAATCATATTGTTATAATGTTACAATCCCATTCGGACCGGCATTCGACCCTTCCTATGATCCTTCATATGGACCCTCTATTCAAAAATGTGCTTTGCTGGATCTGACTGCTGTTAATTACGCAATAAATGTTTCTAGGTTGCAAGCACACAAAAGGATTATGTAAATCAGCTCTATTGAACCTTCAGTTGTGCTCTCCTCTATTCATAAAAAAATGGAACAATATTCTGCTATGTGCATTATCCTAAAAACACCTATCTTTTGTCAGATATAAATGAACCTTTTTTATAAATAATCAGAAAATAAAGACAGTCTAATCTTCCCCCAAACCAAAAATATGGCGTGTCCTCAAGCCATCAAAGAAAAACAGTTTAATTTCCAAATAGTTTACAAATAGTTCTAAAATGTTGTTACAATTTTTGTAAGGAAAAGAAATACTAACTAGTAAATGGAGATGATTCAGATATGTACTTTCATAAAAAATAACAGTGCTTAGGAAGACCATACGAATAATGATATTATAACTGATGCGAAAAATGCCATAGGAAAAACTAGTCATCCATGCCTCATTTTAAGGATCTATTTCCATCCAAAGAATATTTTAAGTTCACCCTGGATTTTGTGATATTTATATAGTTATGGGTCCCATTTCTAGGATAATCATATCCTAGGTATTAGTTGAATTAGATGATCGGGTCCAAGTCCAACTTACAACCGTTCTCTAATGAAATTATAAATAATAGGCCTAAACATGTGTTTTTTCTATTTTTTCTTTTTTTTAGGAACCATGTGAATAGTGATGCATTAACCAGATCTCTTTTACCTGATATTGCCCTGCTTCCAGTAGGACTATTTAGTACCCCAGCGGGTCTATCTTGTTACCATACAAGCATAGCCCCGCTGCCAGTGAGCCTGTTCAGTACCCTGATGGGTTTACTTGCATTTACCGAGCTTCCTTGTTTAAGATGTTACTTAGCATGGACCCACTGCCAGCGAGCCTGTTCGGTACCCCGATGGGTTTGCTTCGTATAATGATTTTAGTATGTGGAAGCCGATTGGTACTAGAGCATGTTAAGCCTACTAAACACATGATTCAAATTTTTATAGCGAACCTTATAAGTAATTTTTCATAATGGCCTAAATTATAGATCATGTCAAAAGATAATAACTTAAAGTTTTCCCTTGACCTCTCAGTCTATCTTCTTCATAAAAAAAAAATCAGTGATGTTCCCCACAAGCAGGAATTTCACTTACTCTTGAGTTACCTCAAAAATTCTTGAGAGACAAGTTTTGATGATGAGTGTAGGATGAACTAGTAGTGCATAGGTGTAAGATAGAATTTTGAAGAGCACAATGATTAGAATAGGTCTTAAGCAACTGTTCTAATGATAAATCAGAAATGTGCATGTCTAAATCAAAATACCATATATAAAAGCATGAAGAATCATAGAATAAAATGGTTGGGAATCATAGAATAAAAGCATGAAAAATCATAGAATAAAGAACACTTTAACTTTTCACTATAAATTTTAATTTTCGACGATAATAAAAAAGAGAAGGAGTGAAGATACATTATGAGTCTTTCAGAGCACTTCCCTTTTCAGAGAATATTTCATGATATGCTTATAGAGATACGGTTCTTGTAATCAAACTGCAAAACCACTTGCTAGATGATTAAAATTTATTCACAACAAAAGCATATATAAAATCTATCAAAATTAGGGAAATGAAAAGAGTATTCCTGTTTAAATTGACAAAATTCCATAGGGTGATCATAGGAATGAATTCCCTGTATAAATGCAATTAGCTTGTTAGAGATTAATCTTGAATAATTCAAAGAAACAAAACCATATCTACATATATACAAACAATGACAACCCAAAATAATTTAAGGATCAGGAGGAGGAGGAATGACTTTGTCTTCTACCATTTCCATCTCCTTCTGTTGTAAGACATTCTGTACAGAATCTTGTTTAGATACCGGTTTATGATAAATTCTAAGTCTGTGTCCGTTTACGACAAAGGAAATTTACGAACCATCAATTGTCTTAATTTCTATTAACCCATTATCGAAGGTTGTAACTACCTCATATGGACCCATCCAATGGGTAGTTAATTTTCCTTTGAAATTCTTATACCTTGAGTCGAATAGTAATGCCCAATCCCCAGTATTAAACTTCTTTTTCTTAATAAATTTATCATGCCATTTTTTTAGTTGGTTCTATATTAACATTGTTCTTTGGAGTGTGTCTTGTCTAATCTCATAACTCATTGATTTGTCAAACTCGATGTTTTTGTGCTTCTTCTAAATCCATGTCTAACTGTACAACCATACAAAAATTCTTAACTTGGAATTCAATAGGTAAAAGGACTTGTTTCCCATATACTAGCTCATAGGATGTATGTCCAGTAGTGTTTCTCCATGTTATTCTATAGGCCCACAAGGCCTCTGGGAGTCTATCTGCCCAGTCCTTATGATGCAGATGAATGGTTTTGGTTAAGATAGCTTCCAATACCTTGTTGGTTGATTCTACCTGGCCATTAGCCTGCATGTGGTAGGGTGAGGACTTGCAATGTCGGATTCCATACTTCGTGGTAAGTTCTTTCATCAATTTGGAGGTGAATTGAGAACCTTGGTCAATGAAAATTTCCCTAGGCACACCAAACCAAGTAAATATCGCTTCATATATAAATTCTACCACAGATTTCTATGTGGCTCGAAACAAAGCTTTAGCTTCTACCCATTTGGTGATATAGTCTGTGCAAACTAAGATATACTTCTTTTTGCGGGACATGGGAGAGATTGGCCCTACAAAATCAAGAGCCCATTTCTTAAAAGGTTCAATCATGATCCAAGGTTGTAAGGGCATTTTATCAGATGGTGTAGGTCTACCCATTCTCTGGCAACTGTCACATCCTTTAACATACTTGGCAGTATGCTTAAAAATGCTTAGCGAGTAATATCCAGAGTGCAACACTTTGTATGTTGTTCACTTATCCAAAAAGTGTCCTCCACATGGACCATCACGGCATGCATGGAGGATTTCTGTCATCTCATCCTCTCGTACGCATCGTCTGATAATAAGATCTGGACTAGTACAAAAGAGGGCATTGTCAACCCAAGAGTAGTTAGAACTTTGGACTATAATGCAACGTTTCTCATGTGGGGACAAGTGGTTTGGTAACTTCCCAGTTGCTAAATAATTGGCAATGTATGCAAACCAAGAAGTTTTTGACAGACACGGAAAATAGATGTTCGTCGGGGAAAGTATCATCAACGGGTTTAGCACCATCATCATGTTGAATACAAGAGATCAAATCTGCTACCAAATTCTCTCTACCAGGTCGATCACTGACAGTGATGTTAAACTCTTGTAATAGAAGAAGCCACTAGGTTACCCTGCCATTGGTAATTGGTTTGTTCATTAGAAATCTAATGGCAGAGTGGTCCGTATGCACAAAAAATTCATATATTGTGATGTAATGACGAAATTTATTGATAGAGTAGACTACTGCCAGAAACTCTTTTTCAGTAACAGTGTAATTGAGTTCGACAGGAGTCAAATTCTTGCTAACAAAGTAGATGTCATAAGATGCTTCGCCTTCCTTTTGACCTAGTACTCCTCCTATGGCCAAGTCAAAAGCATCAGTGGTTAATGGAAGGGAAGGGACCAATCAAAACCCCTAAGTATTGGTTTCCCTGATAACTTATCCTTTAAGACCTCAAAAGCACTTTGACAGGATTCAGTCCATTGGAATTCTACATCTTTCGCAAGCAGTTTAAACATTGGTGCAGTTATTTTAGTAAAATTTTCAATAAAACGACGATAGTAGCCTGCATGGCCAAGAAAGGTCCTTACCTCCTTTCGAGTTTTTGGAGAGGGAATACCAACAATTACTTATATTTTGGTAGGGTCTACGTTGATCCCTTGTGAAGAGACATGATGCCCCAAGACTATACCTTCTGTTAATAACATTTTACATTTTTTGTGGATAAGGGATAGGTTTGTCTCCTAACTTTGGATATGGACCTTATCAAGATTATCAATAGCCTATTGGAAGGTATTACCATAAGCTATAAAATCATCCATGTACACCTCTATGCAATAATGTATAAGATCAGCAAATATTCCTAAGACTACACGCTGAAAAGGGGCAAGTGCGCTACATAGGTCAAATGGGAAAACTATATAGGCATATGTCCCCCAAGGGCACGTAAAAATAGTCTTATCATAATCTTGAGGTGCTAGCAAAATATGATTGTATCCACTATACCCGTCGAGAAAGGAAAAGTATTGCTTTCCAGACAGGTTATCTAGCACTTGATCGATAAAGAGAAAAGGAAAGTAGTCTTTAAGAGTAGCCTTATTTAGCTCCCAGAAGTCAACACAAATACGCCATTTCCCTATGAATTTATTTGGGACTACCACTAGAGGAGACACCCATTTATTGTTTGAGATTGGGTATATGAAACTAGCATTAAGGAGTTTCTATAACTCTTCTTTAACTATGTCCTTCAAAGCAGGATTCATCCTCCTCTGCGGCTGCCTTACAGGTGGTACATTTGCATCCATGTAAATATGGTGAATACAAGTGTCAGGGTGTATACCCTTCATATCAATGTATTCCCATGCGAATTCTCCCACTTGTTTTTTAAGGAACTTGAGCAACTGGTCTTGTTGGTTTTCACTTAACCTTGCGTTTATATGTAAAAACAATTCAGGACCAACTTCACAAGGTATGGTATAGGGTCTTGTATGCTATTCAATTGCAAAGACACATGGTTTATCCACAAGTGCTGAGAGGGCCATATTTTCTTGAAACTTGTCTCCAAAAAAATTGATTAAATTGAGCAAAAGACTGAGAAAAATCTATACAAGTTGTTGAGGAAACAAATTGGCTTAACACATTCTAAGTAGTCTACTCCTAAAGTGCCCAGGAGTAATCACTAGGAAGGGAAAGGTCATCGAATTTATCATCCCCAAAAGAACAGTCTAGCCACCACAATTTTTTAGTTACTGGATGTGCTGGGGGGTATAAAACAATTCTCTATGTGGACAACCCATTCAAAATGGTTATTTCCCCATCCCTACATCCTATAAAGGCGTTAGCAGTGGCTAACCATGGTATTCTGAGAATAACAGGATGTCCTTTGGAAGGATCCTTTGATTCTAAGACCATAAAGTCAATGGGGTATTCCCATTAAGCCACTGATACAATAATATCATCCAACACTCCAACAGGTTTTACTGTGGTACGGTCTACTAGTTCTAGGATTGAAGGGGTTGGTCGAAGAAATTGTCCCAACTGTAAAAATTCTAAGACTGCGGTGGTCATCATATTAATAGTAGATCCTAAATCGATAATTGTATTTTCTATGGAAACATTATTTACAATAACAATTACTATTGGGCTCCCCGGATTTTTATATTTTGCAACCAGAGACTGGTCTGTCATACACTCAGACATCTCTCCTATAACATGAATCGTGAGGGGGTCTCTCTATTTCTTACCTAGGTGTTTAATAGTTCCTTTATTACCTTGTTGTAAATTGGTATATCATTAACGGCCTGTAATAGAGGAATTTTGACACAGATATTTTTTAGTTCATGTAAAATGTCATACTCGGGATGAATTACAAGTTTTTCTATTCCTAGTCGTTTCGAAAATGGAGGGATTCTTTGTTCCTGAGTTGGTTATTGCCGAGGATGGGTATGTGCTGGCATCTTTGGAATATCCACATATTGCAACATAGCATCATTCATGACCTCATTGGGGTCTTCTTCTTCTCAATCTCGTCACGAATGATGACTGATGACATGGGTTTGTCATTCACCACTCTTCCATATCGTAATTGTATCTTGTGTATGGGTATCATCGAAATAACATAGGATGGAAGAGTTTGCAACGCAATGCTATTGAGAGCTTGAGTTGACTTATTATTTGGGTTAGGTATCGATTATGAGGGTAATAATGTAGGTCGTGGAGGATTTGTATTCTAGAAATGATGAGGTTGTTGTGCAATTGCCAATAAGGGGAACTAGAGGCACAAACCCAGGAAATAATTTCTAGGTATTGGATGGATGTTGAGGATAAGGATGATTAGGTATAGAGACAGGTGGTGACTGGGGGTATGAACGTCCCCTCCACCCATGTGGCCAATACTAATGCTGAGTAAAATGAGGAGGAGGAGGATACTGTGGTGGCCATTTCTTCCAACTTGAAGTGTTCCATTATTGAGGTGGTTGGTAGGGATGATAATAGGGTGGGGGCTGTGGTGAAAAATTCTGGTATGGTGGTTGGTCTCTTGGTTTCCAAGGAGGCCTCCTAGATTTTTCACCAATGTCTCCACTTTTATATATGGCTTGTAACCTAGGAAGTGATGGGCAATTTTCTGTTGTATGATCATCCGTATAGATGTGACATACGGAGATGTTGTTCAAGGGGAATTCCCTTTGGGGGTGCTTGGTCCTACGTCTTGGACAGAAAATGCTCATTATTGCACATTCTTCCTCTTGCCTCTTCTTGGATTGTAACATATCTAGTTGGGAACCCAATGCTCCTAGAATATCAGTTTTGAAGTTTTCCAATAGGTTTCCTAATTCTATCCTTGTGACTCCTCTAGAACTAGAGGTGTTCCCTTTTGGATTTCTATTGTAGGGCTCCTGAAGAATTCTCTCGATTTCCCCCCTACTTCTAGAGTATTTTCTACACATCTCACCAATTTGTGCAAAAGGTTTGTGAGAGATATCGCCAGATGCCATGAGATTAAGGTTTTCTACTGGGTCTTCTGAGATCCCTTTAAGGAAGAGTGTACATACTGCTTCTTCTCGAAGGTCATTATATTTAGACTTATGTAATGTATAGATAAACCTTTCGAGATAATCCTCTAAGCTCTCGTCTTGAAGTTGTTGTATCTTGGAAATATCGTTTCAAGAGTCTCTAGGTTTGCAATACTCTTGATATTTCCGCAAGAATGTGGTTTTCAAATCTTCCCAAGTTTTGATACTATACTCTCCTAATCCCATGAACCATCTTAAAGGAGAGTCTTTGGTGTAGCAGGGAAAAGTTTCAGTCTGTGAGCATCTTGTAGATAATTATAGCATCTTGTAGATAATTAAAACTCGAACAAAAATGTGTTAGGGTCTTCATTACGTTTTCTATAGAAAGTAGGTAATGAGGAAGGAGGGATTTTCTTCATATTTACATCATGTGTAGTGTCTAGGATAGGAAACTTGAAGGTAGCCTCAGTTCAATTTTCTCCTTCTTCTCTGTCATTTCTAACCTCATCATGATCTTCATCTTCTCCCCATCTCTCCATGTAGGTTCGTTTTTTAAAAAGAGTGTACCTAGGAGGTTCCTTCCAAGGTGATAATGATGCGTCCCAACGTTCTTCTTTAGGGGGGATCTTACTCTGATAAGAGAAGTTGCCAGCCGTGTCTTTATTAGGTTCTATAGGGAATGTAGGTCCTACTATGGATGTCTCAATCCATGAAACAACATTATTTATTGAGCTTCCAAAGAGAGCTTTTACTTGAGCAGGATCAATGAAATTGGTGAAGTTTGGATCCCCTACTAGTTAAAAATTTGTATTGTTAGGTTTTTGCACTAGTGGAGGGTTTAGGGCTTCCAATGGTTGGCCCTAAGGAACTTCTTTAGGAATGGGGTCTTTAGAACTACTTCTTGCCAGGGTTTCCCTACCTTCTATGGCCCCTCCTTTAGGTTTAAAAGAAGAACTACTTCCTACTTGTGTCTTTCGATACCTTTCAACCGAGTTAGTGGTTGGGGTATTACGCCCCCCGTAAAGGTTAGTAGGAATTTTAACAAAGTTTTGAGAACTAGTTCTAACGTATCTAGCTTTTGAATCTCTAGGTTTGTTCATGAAAAGCTAAACTAAATGAAAACCTACAATACTACAATCATTTTTGGATTTGGGGGCGCCCATTATAACATATGCATAGGTTCTTACCTCTCATCTTACTACTCCCCCTCCACTAGCCTATTGCTAAACTTCATAAGGAAATTCTACTTATTCTACCTTACAGAACAACCCCCCGGCAACGACGCCAAAAATGTTGGGTGTTTTATTGTCTTAATTAATTCACTAAATATTTAATTATCGACCGAGGTTTGTAAACTTAGATTTGACACAAAATATATGCTAAGGTAGAAGGGTTCCTAAGGTGTTGTGGAAATATTTTAACAAAGAGAAGATTGAAATATATTTCAAAATTAAAAACCAAGTCAAACTCCAGAAATCCAAATACTATGGTAACTAGATTGGGAAAATACTACTATATTAGAGAAGTATCAATCTATACTACTCTACTCTATAAACAATAACTAGAAAGATATATGTAAACTATTCTAAGAAAGTAAATTGCTCTTTATAGTGAAACCTATTAATTAATTATTCAGCTTCTTAATCTGGGAATTAGAAAGGCTATAAACAAATTTAGAACTCTAACTATATGAAAACAAAAGATTATATTATCTAAGGCAGTATTACAATTACTTAATATACCTAAGAAATTCAATAACTAAACTATACATGTGATTGACAATATACAATAATTAAATTGAATCATCTAGTTCCATTCTCCTTGAGGATTATGAGGATATGCATTCATTGTGATCGAAACTGGAGAAGGGGATGTATCAAAATGGATTTCAAATGAAACAAAGAAACTCAATGGAATTAAGTCTAATTTAACTTCTACAAATAGCTGTAAACTAAGGAGTGTCCAATTGCAAGTAATAGTAAACGTTGTGATTTATGTTCAACCCATAAGCGAATGTTATCATCAACTAATTTATTAATCAAGAAACAAGACTATTTTAACGATTACTTTGAAGTTGGAGGTATACTACTCTCATATGAAACAAATGTAAGGGAATAAAATATAGTTTAGAAGCAAGTAGAAAACTTAATAAAGATATTTACTTGAAAATAGTTTATAATTTAAAAGCAGGTGAAAACCTAATAAAGATATCTTATTTTCTAGATCAAACCTATTCTATGAACATCTTCAGTAACAATGAAGTAAGGATGATAAATATTATGCTAGAAATGATGACCAGATTATAAAGAACTAATGTGCCTTTTAGATAATAGAATTAGCAAATTTAATTCTAAATTCAATCTAAAGAAGAATGGAGTAAGGCTAAACTAGGGATGTAGTTGAAAAATTTCACAGTAGCAATGAATAAAGAAATCAAAGACTGGAGAAACACAATTCAAGAATAAGCTAAGATAAAAGGAACGACAGATAAGAGTAATTATGGAACTTAATGGATACTTTAGGTGGTTTGAAGTAAGGTCCTAACTACACATATATGACTACTGTTCAATTACAGAAGGTAATAAATTTTAAAAACTTGGAAAACTAAACTTGAAACAATCATAAAACAAAACGGGGAATATTAAAGTCTGAATGAAGGTCTGGATGGCAGTATAGACAGACAGTCCGAATGGCGGTCTGAATGGAGAAAAGAAGTGTAAATTACAAAATAGATAACCTAGATGATCCTAACATCAGCTGATTTTTGCATATGAGATTGTAATGTAGAAAAAACAGTAACTAAGCTTATCTAACAATTGAAACAAAAAAAGAATAACTTATGCTAATCTATAGTTAAGAAGAGAGATTATTTCCTATTGTTTAATGAGACAAACAAAAAGATGACTGAAGTTAGTCTACAGCTAAACATGAATTAACAGAGTTGAATCTAACTACAAACTAAACCTAAGGTATTAAACTAATTAAACTATATCTGATTGCAAATACAAAACCAGGAAACAAGCCGAAAAGAAGACTGAGTGACTATGCATAACCGGTCACTTTTAATTCTGAAAATGGAAACTATGTTAACATCATAGTGTAAATTGTATTAACCACAGTAAACACACATTACAGAAGATGAGGAAATAAACAACATCAATTTACAGAAGAATTAAACTACCTACAAAAACTGGAAATACAAATTACTTATTTTCAAAAAGGGATAACATAAATACAAATGGAGACCTCTGGTTGTTGAGGGGCCCTTCTCAGCAATAAAGGGTTGCGCTTAGGTCAATCCACCACTCACGAAAACAAAGACATAAATTCACAGCTGATAATAGAACTTATATTAAATTCAGAACAGATTTTACAGAATTTCTTTGCTAATTAAGCCAAACTAACTCGAATCTCGTCTGGAGATGGCTTTATATAATTTTACATGGATGACCAAGTCGACCCTTTCAGTGGTCGACTGCTCAACAAATAGACAATCATTAACTGCTAACAAAAAACCGTGTTACGATTTGTGGCTGCGGACAATCGTCTTCCTAATCCTTTGCGCGTCGGTTATCCTCGCGCAGGCTGCGGGTGTAAGGATATGCATTGATGTGGACATAGAACATGGTGTCAAGTCGAGAGGACAGGATCCCGAGTCTTCTAGAGAAAAGACTCTCGTGCCAGCAGAACGTGTGGCTAACAAATCAACAAAAATCGTTATGCGCTTTAAATGCTTGAGAATATTCCAATTAGCATGGCGTGAGTTAATCGGAGGGCTGAATGACAAGAGGGATGCAACTCTGCATGTTTGGTGCAAATGCATGTCCACATGGAGGCTCGTTTAGAAACCATAGTCTGCAAAACAATTCTATGTATTAGGAATGTCTACAAATATCACATAATTGCTAATAAAATCATGTAATAACAAAAATCAACAAAGACTTGCATAAAATTCAAATACTTTTGTACCTAGGGTCAATTGATAAGATGAATGACAAGAATTATAACAAAAGGTGACAAAATTGATGCCAAAAGAGCAAATTAACAGCCAAGAATGATAACAAAATTGGGATCAACATGCAGATGAGTATTTTGTTCACATGATAATTTTTTGTTGATTTTATGTCAATATACATATGCATGTGATTCATCTATGATTTTGGAAAATTTTATGAATACTGACATGGGGATTGACTCATTTCTTGGGGCTTGAGCATAGGTATTGTTGGTTTCCAAAGACACTGGAAATGTTCCAAGCTGAGGAGAAGGATTCTCCAAGACTAGAGAAAGATCATGTGGTGTGTGATGATGCATGCAAGCAAGGACTTGGAAGAGTTCCAGTTCATGCCAATGGACAGATAAGGGTGCAGAGGAAGCATTGTAGTCCTGAAGAGGCTACGTGGGAGTTGGAGGATGCCATGAAATTGGCACATCCTTTTTGTCTCAAATTTGCAGAGCGCTGAGGGCGGTGCTAGTGTAGCAATTGTTAAATTATTGTAAAGCACTGAGGACAGTGCTATTGAAGGGGGAGGGGAATGTAACACCCTGGGTTTTGACCCCGTGGTATTTTTATTGTACATGATGAAAATATTGTATAGTATCATGGCGAGGAGCTCAAGGCCAAGTCCCTGCCATTGATTGGTGTTTTGTGTATAGGTGATCAAGGTTGATGCCTACGGTTTATTGTGCTAAGACAAGCTTAGTATATATATTTGTGAATATCATGTAAAATGCAAACTAATAAAAATACCACAACTAGCTATGCATCGCAACGTTAAAGAGATGGGGGCATGATTTCACAAGGAATAGGGAGGGAGAATGTTTAACCTTGAGATATTTGGGGAAAATCCATGTGTCAAAAGGAAACACCCAAAAATGTATGCCCATTCTCCTCATGTGTTCACGTTTCATCTTCCCTCACCTTGTGGGGAGCGGCAGGATGTTTGGATCATCTATCCTTCACGTTTTAAGTTTATTTTTTATCCCCATAGTGCATGCGCAGTCCATCATTGGACTCTCATCGAAACGTTGTGATCCAATCTGATATTTCCCTATTCCATTTTTTGCATGTGCATTGTGCGTTCGCCGGTTTTGCAGAACTGTGTTTCATTCTAGGTTGTTCGTCTATTGTTACCATCCTGAGCATTGTTGTGCAATGGTCTCCTTTGTCATAGAGTGAGTGGAAGCTTGTTTTGTTGTGTTAACATTGTGGTCTGCTGTGTGTGTGCATATTTTTTCCTTGGTCTGAACTGGTTTGGAGTAGAATTGGATCTGAACTAGCTTGATAAACCTAGTGTAGGAAGGAACCTCACAAACAGATCTAGAGGGGCTGTTTTTTCTTCTTTGCACTCCCTGGACAACACTAGAAGGGAAGGGCATAGCTTGAGGGATTGTGTAGCAGAGAAGAGGATGCTTCCTTGTGTTGGGTGTGTAGATGCTTTAGGAGCCAAGCCTGATCTAGTGTAGGTGTTTGCAGCTTGGTGGTTGAACTCACTAGCTTAGTAGTTCAAGTTTCCAGTTCCTTTGCAACATGATAAACCCATCTATTAGTTGGCTTGGCTGGTCTTTAATGAGAATGTTGGATTGACTGACTGCACTCTGATAACCCAACAATATATTAGCTTGTTTGTTTATAGCCTGATAAACCCAACTGTGTTGTCTTGGTTGAGTTTGGTTGTATTCTTAGCTATGTGTGAGCCTACTAGTATCCCTTATTCCTTGTGGGAATCATGCCCATCTCGGGGGTGGCAGTGCTGCTGAGAGATTGATGAGTGCACTGGCCTATGGTTGGGTGGAATGTTGCAGCGACATAGCTGGTTGCGAAACAACTTCTTTCAAATATAAGTATCTTTATGTTAATCACTGCAAATTGTATTTGCTTCATGAAATATGATGAACCTGTTTAATGTGTTGAATTGATGAATTGATTCCGCTGTATAATTGAAATTGTATGCATCTATGTATGTTTCATTCAATGCATTTTTAAATTAAGTTATTGTGCTTAGATGGTTGGATTGGTGATGGCTTGAATGATCAAATCTATCCAAGACTTCTGTTAGCAAGTTGAATTTCCGCATAAATATCCTTCCACAATTTTGATTTTTGCAACTTGTGGGATGCAGGATGCAGAAAAGGCCTTCTATAAACTCTGTTCCCCGCATATTTTCCTTCCACAACTCACCTTCCGCATGTAGGAATGCAAGAATGCGGGATGCGGCATCACGATCTCTAATTCCGCAATTAATTATTTTCGCAATGGTCTATCTGCATGCGGGATGTGGAATACGGAATGCGGGATGCAGGACGAGGGACCGTAATTTTCATATGTCCTCGATTCTGCGGATTCAAGTTTTCTGCACCATTGACTCTTACGGTATTGATTCTCTGTCGTTGATCTATTTCCAGATGTGGATGGGATTGTGATCGGTGATTCCCGTCACGATTTTCTCTGCTGTCCAATCTCCTTTGAGATTTTTCTTCATAGGTCATCGGATTGAGCATTGACAAAAGAAATTTCTATGCTATTGGGGAAGTTAGAGAATTTATACAGAGATGAATATATTTAACTTCGAGCATATGGATGCACATTCATCAAATGTGTGGGACTATGGTTGTGTTTCTCCTCTGAGGCAGGAGGGGACGTGACAGTATCTATGGTAGGATTTTTAGCTTTAGAAATGAAATATTAGACATGTGGCATACCATACAAGCTCGCTCTTCTGGCTAGGCAAAAAATATGAATTTTTGGGATATTTGCAATAACCTTTTATTGGAACATCCAAATTAGCTCATACCTACAAAATTAGAAATAGGACGCATAAGGGTATCACAGGCTGAATTTTTAGACTCATAGAATTTGAAATTCAAAGTTTATCTCAGTTAAAAGTTGGCCCTAAAACAGTCTTCCAATTAGGGTTTGAAACATGTGTTCTAGGGAAAAAGGTCATATATGGGTCATTAGAAGTCCAAATTGAGTGAAACCTGTTGCATCCAAAAGAAAATGGACCATGATATCTATGGTAATATTTTCATCTACAGAAACAAAATATGAGACACATGGCATACAGTACAAGTTTTCTCTTTTGGATAAGCCAAAAATAAGAAATTTTGGGAGTTTTGTAATAAATTTTTAATGGCACATCAAAATTAGGTTAGGACTACGACATCGGAAAGTGAACATAGCATGATACAACAAGAATAAGTTCTAGACCTAGAGGAGTTGAAATTCCAATTTTACCTTAGTTTTAAGTTGGCCTTAAAATAGTCTTCCAATCAGGGTTTGAAAAAAGATGTTCTAGGGAAAATGTTAATATTCAGAGCATCCAATATCCAAATTGAGTGAGACCTGTTGCATCAAAAAGAATAATTACCATAGTATTTGTGGTATATGTTCCAGAGTTAAATTTGAAATATTGGACACATGGAATACCGTACAAGTTCTCTCTTCTGGATAGGAAAGAAATAAGAAGTGTTGGGAGAATTGCAATATAGTTTTACTAGAGCATCCAAATTAGGTCATACCTAAAACATTAGAAAGAGGACACATCTAGACACCACAAGATGAAGTTCTAGACCTAGAGGAGCTGAAATTTTAAGTTTATCTATGTCCAAGTCAACCATAAAACAATATTCCAATCAAGGTTTGAAGAAGGAAAATCTATAGTTCAACAAGTGGTATATCACATAGAGAACCAACAAGAAGTCTCCAAATACTAAAGATGTCAAAAAAAAGGATGAAACAACAGGTAGATAAACATCACATTTAAAGGAGTTTTAAATAAGTAAAAATCATATGGGAACTTGAACAAATCATTAAAACAAGGACCAAACAACTACGAAATCAAGCTATTATTGAGTACCTCATCAAGTGGAAGAACTAACCAGTTGCATATTTGACATGGGAAGACAATACCTTCATACAAATGCATCCACAACTACCCAAGCATTGAAGACAATGTTTGTCTGAAGGAGAGGGTCATGTTAAGCCCTAAATGTTGGGCACAATAACCCCAATAGTGTGGCACTTTACCCCCTATATGGTTGTGTATTACATATTACTGATGTAGGATCGGGTCTATTAGTTGTTATTGTTTACCTTTGTCTCCTATATATATAGGAAGGAGATATTTTCATTTGAGTAAGCATTGTTTATTGTATTGTCTTGGGTACATAGTACATTGTGTAAGGAGATTCCTCCCTTGAACATGATTGATATCCATCTATGTTATTCATTATTAAGGCATGTATTACTCTATTATTGTCTATTTCTACTCTATTTATACTATTTTTGGGAATTGGTTGCATAACACTTATCGATCATGCTACATGGAAGAAGGCCATGACTTTGGCCCTAAAGAAACCATTGAGGAATATAGAGTCATTCACAATGCCTCAAAGCACCACACATGATTTCATAGAGCTATCCATGGTGCTATGTATCCAAGTCTTGAGGACATGGTAAGGGGAGGAGAGTTGAACCTCATGCCATAAAAGGAAATTTCTAGCAATATATGGCTAAGAAGGTTTCTTCCACCAATCACACATGTCCTTCGAATGGTATCAGTGGCTTATTATTAAGAATGTTGATTCCATTAGGTGGTTTTGAGTAATATTTACATGTCTTAGTGCCTTTGGAATGAGATTCCAAGGAAGAAGACCAATTATTTGGCCCTACAGAAGTAACCGAGCCATCCAAATTCATGAAGAATGCCTAACATAACCACACATGACTTCACATGGATATTAACAACACTATGTATCTAGGTTTTGTGTCCTTGGGGTCCTAGACATGGTTACCAGAGGAGATCTAAATCTTGGGCCCTAATGGAATATTATAGCCATACACGGATAAGAAGATTACCGCCACTAACCACACATGGCATCCTAAGGGTATCATTAACCTATGATTGCAGATGTTGGTGTCATTATGTGGTTTTAAGTAGTATGTAGGTTTCTTAAGACCTTGGGAATTATTTTCCAAAGAAGAAGATGATTCCTTTGGTCTTGAAGAAATTATTGAGGAATATAAATCCATGAACAATGCATCAAGGCATGGTGCATGACTTTGCAAGGTTATCCATGGAACTATCTATAAAAGTAGGGGACTCGTGGCCTTGGACATGGTGGGTGAAGGAGACTTGAATCTCTAGTCCTAGAAAGATGTTCTATCCATCTAGGTATAAGTAGGTTTCCTTCACCATCCATACATGGAATCCTAAGGGTATCATTCGATTTTGATTGAGGATTCCAATTCCTTTATGTGGTTTTGAGTAATGTGTGTGTATGCCAGGGACTTGGGAATGAATTTTCGACAAAGAAGACCATGCATTTTTCCCTAAAGAAACCATAGAGGTATCGAAAGACATTAATAATGCCTCAAAGGACCACATATGACTTTGCAGGGGTATACATGGTGCTATGTACCCAATTGTTTGGGACTTGGGGCCTTGGGAATGTTGAGGGGAGTATACCTAATCCTCATTCTCTAAAATAATCTTATAGTGATCTAGGGCTAAGAACGTTGACTCTACTAACCATACATGGCATCTTGAGGGTATCAATAGATTATGATTATGGATGTTAGTGCCATTAGGCGGTTTTGAGTAGCATATATGTGTCTTATGGCCTTGGGAATGATTTTCCAAGGAAGAAGGCCATGCCTTTCACCCTAAATAAATCATTGAGGCATCTAGAGCCATGAGCAATACCTGCAATCACCATGCATGACTTGGTATGGGTATCCACAACACTATGGGTCTAGGTTTTGTGGCCTTTAGACCTTAGACATGGTCAGTGGAGGCGACTTAAATCTTGATCCCTAAATGGGACTTATATCCATCTAGGTCTATGGAGGTTTCCTCCACCAACCACGCATGGCCTCTTGAGGGTATCATTAGCATGTGATTGAGGATGTAGATTCCATTAGCTTATTTTTAGTAGTATATTGTAGGTGTCTCAATGCCTTGCAAATGATGTTCCAATGAAGGATACCATGCCTTAAGACCTAAAGAAAACATTGAGGTATATAGAACCGTGAATAATTCCTTCAAGAATGATACATGACTTCACAAGGGTATCCCTGGCACTATGTATCCAAGTTGGGGACTTGGGGCCTTGGACATGGTTAATGGAGGAGACTTGAACCTCGGTCCCTAAAGGAATCTTGTACCCATCTAGGGCTAAGGAGGTTATATTTACAAACCATAAATGAACTATTAAGGGTATCATTAGCATGTTATTGAGGATGTTAGTGCCATTAGGTGGTTTTGAGCAATATGTACATGTCTTAAGGCCTTGCGAATGACATTATGGGGAAGAAAATTATCCCTTCGGCCGTAAGAAAATTGTTGGGGAATCTAAAACCATTAACAATGCCTCAAAGAACTACACATGATTTCATCATGGTATCCATGGTGCTATTTATCCAAATATTGGGTACTTGCGGCCTTAGACATAGTAAGAGGAGGAGACTTGAACCTCAGGCCCTAAAGAAATCTTCTCACCATCCAAGGATAAGAAAATTTCCTCCACCGACCACACATGCCCTCCTGAGGGTATCATGGGAGTATTATTGATGATGTAGGTTCTATTAGGTGGTTTTGAGCAATATGTGAATGTCCTACATCCTTTGAAATAAATTTCTAGGGAAGAAGACTATACCTTTGGCCCTAAAGAAACCAATCAGGCATTCAAAACCATGAATAATTCCTTGAAGCACTAGGCATGACTTTGTAGGGGTGTCCATGCCACTATGTATCCAAGACTTATGGACAGGGGGTCATGGGCATGGTTAGGAGAGGAGACATCATCCGTGGGCCCTAAAGTAATATTCTATCCATTAAGGGATAAATAGGTTACTTCCACCAATCACACATAGATTCCTAAGGGTGTCATTGGCCTATGAATGAGGATTTCAATCACATTAGTTGGATTTTAGTAGCATGTACATGTCCCAAGGACTTGGAAGTGACCTTGTATGGAAGGAGACCATGAATTTGGCCCTGTATAAATCATTGAGCCATCTAAAGCCATGAAAAATTCCTTGAAGCATCATGCATGAATTCACAAGGGTATCCATGAAACTATGTATCTAGGTCTTAAGGCCTTGGGGTGTTACACATGATTGGTAGAGGAGAGCTTAATATTGGGCCCTAAGGGAATATTCTATCCATATAGGGATAAGTAGGTTGCCTCCACCAACCACACCTAGCCTCCTAAGGATATCATTGGCCTATGATTGAGGATGGTAGGTGCATTTGCTAGTTTTGAGTAGTATGTAAGTGCTTCAAGGTCTTGGGAATGGAATTCCAAGGAAAATGGCAATGCCTTTATACCTAAAGAAACCATTGAGGCATCTGGAGCCATGAACAATTCTTTGAATCATGATGCATGACTTTACAGGGGTATCCATCAAGTAAAATTTTAGGAGCCAAAATTCATCCCATGGGCTCATGTTTTACCTTTTTTTCAAAAAATGATTTGGCAATTTCCATCTTTTTATAAATTGATTTGCCCAAATTCCATGGGATACAAATTTTTTACTCTAAAAATTGCAAAACTTGTCCAAAAACTATAAAATCCTTAAAAAATGAATCTTTTTAGAAAAATATTGCATAATATTTTATGGTTGGAAATTTAAGAATCAGTAAGATTCACTAAGGTTTCTACACGTTAGGAAAATTATGGATCCTTAAAATTTTCCCTGATATCCATGGCACTACATATCCAAGTCTCGAGGCCTTGGGGCCTTTGACATGGTTAGTGGAAGAGACTTGAACCTTGGGCCCTAACATATTTTTCTAGCCATCCAAGGCTAAGAAAGTTTCCTCCACCAACCACACATGGCCTCTTGAGTGTATCAATATCATATGATTGAGGATTTGATGCCATTAGGTGGTTTTATGTAGTATGTAGGTGTCCTAGGGCCTTCGGAATGATGTTCCAAGGAAGAAGATCATGTCTTTGGCCCCAAAGAAGCCATTAAGGCATGTAAATCCATGAATAATGCATTGAATCATCACACTTGACTTAGTATGGGTATCCATGGTGCTATGTATCTAGGCCTTGTGTCCTTGTGGTCTAAACAGAACCCATATTACTAGTGCGATGAATATCCCCATCAGAGAGAGTATGTGGTGGCTTAAGGTATCGATCATCACCCAAACATTTAGTTTAAATATTATTTTGAAGATAATAAATTACATATGTAGAAACATAAAATTATTATAGCATAATGATCTAGATATTTTCAATACCTTTCCAACAAGCTAAAGAACTCCAAAAATTGATGCTTGGATAGAAAGTTATGGCTAAAATATCAATGCAAATTTTTATATAAAAATAAAAGTGTGTGCGCACTTTTAGAGAATGTCTGCATTATTTTGAATTCATTTTTTTTTTGGGGGGGGGGGGGGAGAATTCCACTCACCCACGGATTTCTTGACATGGTTGCTTCAAATTTAGGTTCGGTATGATGATCATGTGGTTCGAATTGTAAAATCAACAAAACCTCCATTTTTTCAAATGGATCTAAATATATATTATTTTCACGTTATATATTGAATAGGATACGCAAATCCATACCCCATCAAAATATTACATAGGCATATAGGGATGAGAATGTATATTCGCAATATATAATTAAAAATATAGATTGTTTAATATTTTATTATATTTATCTCTTGACATATATCATAATCTTAAAATACATAAATATTTATTTCTACTATAACTTTTTTTTGCCTTAAGACCATTTAAGAAAGAAAAAAATAGATAGTGCAGTGTGCACTAGTATAAACCGAGACTTGTCAATTCTCGCTAGCTCAATCAATTAAGGTGTGGGTTTCGTTTGCAAGGCGACCCAAGTTCAATACCCTTAAGGATGACTTAGTTGGGAGGAGACACCAAAAAATCTAGTGATGTTAAGGGTTGGTGTGTCCCAAGCCAGGTGGGATCCCCATGTGATTTTGATGGCTTAGATACCCCTAGATTGTGGTTTCTCAGCCAATGGTTGAAATGGACTGGCCTTGAGTGACAGGAATTTCTAACAAAAAAAAGTGTAGACCGGGACCTACAATCTAAATAAATAAATAAATTATGTTTTCATATAATGTTAAGACCCTTTTATGTAGCAATAACGGAAGGATTTGTAATTTCAAGAATATAATGACTTTCATTACTTTAGAAAATTAAGATTGTAAATTTTGAAAAAATAGTTATGCACAAGAACAATGTGTTCTCTAAAATTCTACAATTTTTTGTAGTCAAATTCCATCATTTAGGTACTCAAAGGTAGTACTAATGGAAACATATACATTCTATTTTGCATGAAAAAACACACCAATGATAGGAAAACTTGAATTTCACCTCGCTATACACAATTTCTAAAAAATAAAAATTATATATTCTGAAATTTAATTCATTTTCCTACATTTCATCCTTTTACACCATATTCAATTCATTGTGGAAGTACCTTGAACAATCCAATTTAACATATTGTTATTTTTCTAGAATTGCATTGCCACTAATGTGTCATGAGAGGCCAACATTAGCTTGCACTCACCCCCTTAGAAGTTACATTTAGAGACTAAAGCCCAAGTTTCCTCCCTTGACCATGTCCAAGGCACTAAAACCCATACATGTTGATTAAATCCTCCTAATTGAGCCCATATCCCCACTTGGAGGCCAAGAATCACCCATAGATGTCAATTCTTTAAGGTCTTGATCACAACCCTTAATCTGTAGAAGCTACCTTTAGGGCCTAAGTCCTATGTTTTCTACCCCATCCAGGTTGAGAGCTCCTAATGACACCCACATCTAAACCAAAGGCCAAAGATCCCCCACAAATTCCATGTGTTGTGATTTGAGGCCTTGGGCATGTCCTTGATCCAAAAAATATAACTTGACATATTAAAGCCTTGGTTTATTTCCCCGACCATGTTTAGGGCCTTCAGACCCATATATAGTGCTCACATCCTCTTTACAACTCTCATGATCCCACTCAAAGATGAAAATATTCCCTAGACCCATCTTGTGTGGTGGTTTAAGTTCCAACTCATGGCCCTTAAGTTATAAAAGTTTCATTTATGGCTTAATGCCCAAGTTTCCTCCATCGAACATGTGTAGGGCCACGAGACCCATACCTAGTGTTTAAAACCTTTTAATGGTGCTCATAACCCCACTTGAAGGTAAAAAATCCTCTAAAGAGGGATTGTGTGGTGGTTCAAGGCCTTTCTTATGCCCTTTGAACCCTAGAAGCTACCTTTAGGACCTAACGCCCAAGTTTCTTTCATTGGCCATGTGATGGTCCCAAAAACTATACCTGTTGTTCAAAAACTACTTATATCCCCATAAAAATGCCAAATATCCCATCAAGATGTCATATGTGATGATTCAAGGTGATGTTCTTGTCCCTTCAGGATAAGAAACTTTCTTTAAGGCCTAAAGCTCGCATTTTCTCCACTGACCATGTGGTTAAGGCCCCAAGTCCCATACTTATGCACCAAAACTCATTGAATAGTGTTTATTTCCCACCAATATATCTAATGATATACCCAACGTGGTATAAATGATATTAATTCCCCTCCCATCCATAGATTGAACCCTTAGGGTTTAGGTGTCTGTCCATGTAATTCACCCAATCAAAGAAGAAGTTACTGAACTTAAAAGAAGTTACTAACTATGTCTAAAAAAAATTAAACTATAATTTTAATGTATTTATACTTTCACAATGTAAATTTTTATTATAAAATTTGATTACCCCTTCATAGCATAGCATATACCTATAATTTAGTAGACATAGCATATACCTATAATTTAGTAGACATAGCACATATCTATACAAATAAATTTATTTTTTTTAAAACATAAATAAAATATTCAATACTTTTAAAATATATATATTTTAAAAAAATTTAAAAAAATAGATTTATTACTAAAAATTATAATTTTAGAAACATGGAAAATGAGAATTTTTATAATGATGGATATAAACTAAATTTATAAATTTTTAATTAAAATTATAACAAAACTAATATTTTTTTAATAATAGTAATCATCAATTTATAAAATTGTCTCTTGAAGTATAAACATGATATGTCGGTAATTCCTTCATGTTTAAGATATGATTGCTAGCCCTTCTCTTTATCCAACAGCCTGCATGGAATTGCTGGTGAGCAACTTTTAAATGGATAAATGGGCCTTCCAAGCTTTCTCTTTCAAGCAATTGCATATAGCTATCAAAGATAAAAGCAATGATTGGGAGGTGGTAAGCACAGACGGTGCAAGCTCCATGATACAGCGTGGCATCCTGCCATCCATCACATTACATTATCAGTGAAAATGCATTGATTTGGACCTTGAAATCCATCCCATAGCTTATCAGTGAAAGGCTTTGTGTCAAAATACTAATAACTCTGACGAATTATAACAAGGTGGACAGCCAACCAGCACAGCTTCTTAGTGATTTCGTCACTGGAAGCTTCTTAGTGATTTTAATGGGCAGACTGGCTGATTTATGATTTCTTATTGATTTTTTCCTGAAGCACTTAACATAAAAATGGAACTTCATAGTCCGTTCGAATGTGATAATTGAGTAGATGGCGCATATTCAGATTCGTATGAAGCAATTATCATTATCAACAGTTGTGAGATTGCAACCTTAGTGGGGCATCAATATATATTATGGTAAATGACGTTTTCATTTCAATCAAGCTTTTAAGGATTTACAATAGCTGATTATTATTGTTCAATTATTCAAACCAATCTCACAGTCCTCAAAACAAAAAATCGGTATCCACAGACTCATATGCTGTGTTTTGTATTGAGATTGCTATGATTTGACGAAAAAAATAATTATATGGTGTCTTCTGGCAGCAGAAATTTAGTTCCGGAGATAGAAATAGTACGAAAAAAGGTCGGCCAGAAATTGAATCTGTCACGTCGAATCTCAGCTGAAAGTTTGAAGTTCTGAGGAGCCCACAGATCATAGCGATATGACAGAGCACAAACAAGAAGAGGGTACATGGAGTCGGAGTTTGTGGACCCTTGCAGTTGCATTCCATTATTAAAGGATGCAGCAACTTTCATGGCTTTTTCTGACTCGAAAAGTGCGCCACTCTGTACAGGAAGAAAACGACACAGATTCATTAATGAAACATATTTTTCTATCAGAAACAAGCTGCGCATATGAACCTCCCCCCCTGGATGATTCACAAATCCTTTGAATCATTGGTGCAAGTTGCAAGTTCTACCTGCTTCTGTCTTCCACTCAGGGATTCTTTTGTAATTTAGCCCAGGAAGCCGTCATGTCAGATGTTATTGCGATTTCTAGAAATCCAAAGAAGAGTATAAAAGGGTTCATAAAATAGCGAATTTGTCGGCATACAGTGAACTATCAATGGAGTAAAATATCAGCACAGGTATGGGCATCACACTGTACTCGTCTGCTCTGATGATGTTAACATATCAATTGGTAATACTCAATTCAATTTGTTATTGGATTTTAATTGGTAAAATGTAAATTTGGGTACAGATTCGACTTTTTCAAATAAGATAATTATTTATTAGATATTATTTTAGATTTGGGTTTGTTTGAGGTGATTAACAAGATTAACTCAGTGTAACTAGTGTACAGTAGGATTCATTTTATGATCAACTTATCTTGTTATTTTTTTAATTGAATTTTTTTTTCATCTACAGATTAGGATGACAAAAATGTAGCGCGAGATTGATGATTTTATGGTTGAAATAAACAATTATAAATGCATCTTTATTATAATAACTTTGAAATAGCTATCTCTTAACCATTTGATCTCTATGGAAGTGATACAGCCACAAACTATGTGGATATGCTAGTTATGCTTAAATGCATCTTGATTAAGATTTAAATAAGCTTCTTTTAAAGGGTTGTTAAAGAAATGGATAAAGATTTATTGTGTATCAATTGTTGTTTTTTTTTTATTAAATTATATTTGTTTTGAACTTATATTAACTCTAACAATAACAATATGGTATGAATAATAGATATAAAATTATATTTTTTAGCCATCTTAATAAAACTAAGTGGTTGGTTGTGTCTATGGACATTCACAAAACTAAATAGTATTAAATATTTATTAAATAATATGTTTTGTGCTTATATTAACTCTAACAATCTGGTATGATAAATGGATATAAAATTATATATTTTAGCCTTTGTTTAACAATCCAGCTATCTTCACAAAACTAAGTGGTTGGTTTTGTTTATTGATATCTACAAAACTAAGTGGTTGGTTTTGTTTATTGATATTCACAAAACTAAGTGGTTGGTTGTGCTTTTGGGCATTCACCTGCCACTTTACTTGTGATTGTGCTAGTTACACTTTCAATAATATTTTTTAACTTTTGATATGATAAAAAATATAATATCATAATTAAAATATTGTTTAGTGAACAGTATAAATATATTTTTGAATTTAAGAAGCAATTTTTTGATAAACTTAAAATTAAATTTGTTATTAAGAAAATATTTTATGAGATGACACAAATGCTATTTTGAATGATCTCTTTGTGTTTTGATATTTTTATTTTAATTTTTTTGAAAGTTTGATTCTTTATTGGAAAATTTTGTTTTGAATGTAAGTAATTAATTTTTAATTGAAATTAAGATAAAAATTTATTATTTTAATTTTAAAATACAATATTCACAATTGGACATATTGTGTTGTTCTTTTAATTACTATAAATTGAAGTTTCCACTTTTACTTTTTGATAATATTATAAAAAATATGTGTAATTTCATTACTTTTCAAAATATACATTTAAACATGAAAGATTCTAAAATCAATTCAATCTCTATTTTATGTCATAATAATCAATGATTTATAAATTTTTACCCACTTCTTTGTTTAATTATGATCATTGAACTCTTTCTTGCTCAATTATAATCATTGAACTCTTTCTTGCTCAATTATAATCATTGAACTCTTTCTTATCTATTTAACTAACAATTTTAAAAACTAAACAATTATCATCATTTATCTATTTAAATGGCAATGCTAGAAGAGTGAACAATTATGATCATTTATCTATTTAAATGGTAATTTTGACATGAAGAGTGAACCTTTATAATGATTGAACTCTTTCCATAAAATGGCAATTTTGAAGAGTGAAAAGTAATTTAAAATTTAAAATTATGATTTATTAGTGTTAAAATAATAAATATCAGAATTGGAATTTTAATTTTCTTATGTATTAAACTAAAAATTTGAATTTGACAAAAGTTACATATTTTTATTACTTTAAAAGTTGGAATTTTAATTTTCTTGTGTATTAAATAAAAATTTGAATTTTATAATTGTTATATATTTTTATTACTATAAAAGTTGAGGAGTGATATGATGACTATATCAAAACTGTCAAATTTGAGGAGTGGATATGATGATTATATCAAAATTGTCAAATTTGAGAAGTAGATATGACTATAATAGTTATGGAGTTGAACAAGTTTAACTGGTTTTTATCACAAATGTTTATTAAATTTTCAAAACAATGTAAAATATAAAGTATAGATGTTAAAAGTTTCCTATCAAAAAAACTTTCATTTCTATTCTTAAAATCACTCAACAAACAAAACAACAACAGAAATAACAAATTTACAAACAAAACAACAGAAATAACAAATTTAAATTTTATGAGTTAATAGTTAATAAAAATATGCCATATTTCTTTATATACAAAAATGTCAAATCAAATCACCGTTAAGACCTGCCACTAATTTGCACGCTTAATTTCACCATTATGAAAGCATTTGTCATAACATGTAACTTCGCTACTCTGTTTTCATCCATTCCATCTTTTATCTTCGTAACTCGGTTTTCATCCATTCAATCTTCCACTCAGAATGGTTATTATCTGTTGAATATACAAGTGCAAAAGCTTTTTTTGCCATACCAAACCCTAACACAACTTTTGGTGATGTGTGACATTATTCACTACACCCAAAAAAGGTGTATTGATGCAGACTGAAATCCATGAATTCATGCAGGCATGCGACGATGGTAAAGGAAATGCATGAATTAATTGCAAGCACCATTGTAAATGCACAAATGGAAGATCCACTAAAACGCCTCCCATCAGCTCGTTGACAATGAAACCACTTGACCCCAACTTTTCTGATTCTCCACTATAAATTTCACTGTGTGGCTTGCTTGCTCAGTTGGGTAATCATGTCGTTGCCTGATTAATCCCAATTCGCTTCCTCCCAAGGGCTGTAATTACTGATGAATGATAGATGGCCCAAGTACAATTGATTGGCAATTGAAATAGTTTTGCATGAAGATAGCATTGTACTAACGTCGTGACATTTCGTGCAGATTGAGGTGGGGAATCGGGGATGGAATGCAGTCGCCCATTTTAATTTTTTATAAGAAAAGCCAAGCAATCCAATAGGCTAGAATCAATCAGAAACTGTAAACCAAATCAGTACATGTAGTAAAAAGAGTTTTGATGACAATGAATCCGCAAATTGACAAGACCATGTCCTGAAAAAATCCCCACTAACATTACATACTACAGTTATCAGTTTGTAGAATCATTACACTGGCCAGTCTGTACCAGACAGCAAATCTAATCTGGATCCCTGTGATGAAACTTTACCACCCAGGCTCAAACAAAACAAGTTATATTAATGTATTTTACCACTGAAACTTCCCAGTTGCTTTTACATTTTTACATTTGAGAGGCATTGAAGAAATTCACTCACATGAACTATCTCACATTATAACAACAGAGACCAATATCACGTAGAATATACAAAGATAAACAGTAATGGTGGCAGGAGATACTCAAATGAAGGAACTACTGAGAGCCATACTAATGGAGATTGAACTTGCTTGAGCTGGTCGAAGAGTAGATGGGAGAGCAGTGGGAAGAAGACCTGGTGAGCTCGGCGTTCATGTTTGAATAGATTTCCAAAGCTGGTTCCTTGGAATTGCGTCGAGCTCCAGGGGTATTTTGTTGATCAGAAGTTGTTTGGGTTTGTTTAAGCTTGAAATCAGCCTTCCCGGCATCGTCAGAGTCATGCTTTATTTCCTTTAGCAAGGCTGCAACGTCCTTCATGGTAGGTCGTTCCTCCGGATTTGAATTAACGCAGAGCAAAGCTGTGCCCAGCGCCTGCAACATTTCTTGAATCTGGGAATCAGGGCGACCTTGGAGCCTGGGGTCCAGAGCCTCCACAGCATCTCTATTGTGCTGTAGAGTCTCTTTTACCCAATCCACAATATGCATGCCGTCGCGGAACGAGGGATCAATCGGCTGCTTTCCTGTCAAAACTTCTAACAACATCACACCGTAGCTGTAAACATCGCTCTTCTCTGTGATCTTCATCGTATATCCATACTCTGCACAATCACATCAAAGAGAATTTGAATGAAAAAGTGTAGAGGATTCTAGTTCGACTGTACAAAACAATAACTGATTGAGAAAATCCATTTAAACTAGTATAACTTATAATTATAACTACCTGGAGCAATATAGCCATAAGATCCGGCGACATGTGTACAAGACTTCGTGAAATCGGAGGATTCGAGGAGCTTTGCTAGGCCGAAATCTGCGATATAAGGTTCGTAACTAGTGCCGAGTAGGATGTTATTGGCTTTGATATCACGATGGACTATGCATGGGAGACAGTCATGGTGTAAATAGGCAAGGCCCTGTGCCGCTCCCAAGACTATGTTGTATCTGATTTCCCATTCCAGCATTCCCCTCTTTTCATGCAGCAATCCGCCCAGGCTTCCATTAGGCATGTAATCATACATGAGAAGTTTCGTTGTGCGGTTGGAGCAATAACCCAAGAGTCTCACTATGTTTCTATGTCGGATTGAACCCAGAGTCTTCACCTCGGCTCCGAAAGAATCTCTCTGTTGCCCAGATTTCTTCGAGGGCCATAGTCTTTTCACTGCTATGGTTTCTCCATTTGGAATCTGTACCTTGTACACAACACCAGAACACCCTCTGCCTATTACATTCGAGCTAACTAAATTCTCCAGCACGTCTTCCACTGTAAAGCTGAGTTTCTGAAACAATGTCATCTGCCATGGCCACCCAATTTCTGGATCCTCATCAACTTCATGCCGTATCTTACGAGCTTTGACAATAAAATAGATGCCCAACAACATCAGCACTGCAGTTATGCTGAAGAGAAGACTTATGATCAACTTAACTCCCGAGTCCCCTGACTGGCCTGGCTGATCAGTTGGATTAATCCAGCCGAAACAAGCTGCGCCATTGTTGCACAGGCCTGAGTTGCCATCGAGAACACTCGATGGCAATTCTCTGAAGAAACTGGTATCAGGAAGTGGCCCTGTCAAATTATTGAAAGATACATTCAGAGACACCAGATTTTCAAGCTGGCCCAGAACAGTCAAGTTCCCAGATAGCTTGTTGTGAGAGAGATCCATAGATGCAAGCTTAGTAAGTCCTGAGAGTTCCCAAGGTATGGATCCAGACAGATAATTCCAGCTCAGGTTCAATGCAATGTTCAGTCCCTGTATACTCCCCATTTCAGGAGGGATGCTACCTGTTAGCATGTTATTGCTGAGATCCAGTAATTGCAGCTTTGTGCACAATGCAAGCTCTTTGGGAATGGGTCCACTTAATTCGTTAC
>LPNX010701032.1:633075-650393 GCA_001517045.1 Pseudotsuga menziesii
ATCGAGTTATCGCTCAGCTGAAGTTCGGCCAGATTCTTCAAATTCCCTAACGACGTCGGAATACTGCCCGTTAAAGCATTGATCGAAAAATCAATGACGTTCAATGCGCTGCAATTGCCGAGCTCCGACGGAATGCTTCCCACAAGACTGTTGTGCCAAAGATAAAGTCTCTGTAGATTCTGCAGCTTGCCAAACTCACGGGGTATCGAACCAGACAGGCTATTCCCAGACAAATACAAATTCTCCAGCGCTACACACTCACCGATCTCTGGGGGAATCGATCCTGTGAGCTGAGCGCTGTACAATGCGAGAGTCTGGAGCTTCTTCAACGAACCAAACGAGGACGGAATACTGCCAGAAATCCCGGTTTCGGCTAAGCCCAACATGGTCAGATTGGTACAGTTCCCTAGCTCGTCTGGCAAAACTCCTTCAAGATTCTCATTGCCGCCTGCACGAAACAGCTCCAAGCTCTTCAGCCTGCCGAGATCTGCCGGTATTCCACCCCTCAGCTGGTTGTCGTAAAGTATCAAATTGACAAGACCGGTGCAATTTCCTAACTGGGGAGGAATTATTCCTTCCAGCATATTGGATTGAAGTTTCAGAGTTTGCAGATTCTTGAGCTTACCGATTTCAAGAGGAATTGTTCCCGTTAGCCTGTTTCCACTCAGATCCAACATAACCAAACCGCTGTAATCTCCGATTTCCTTCGGGATACTGCCACTCAAATTCGTCTCAGCAAGCACAAGAGATTGCAAAGACTTCAAAGATCCAAACTGAGAAGGAACAGTCCCCATAAGCTCCATGGGCTGTAAATCAAGAACAGTCACAAGTCCCTCGGGAGAACACGTTATACCAAACCACTTGCAGGGGTTATCATCTAGTGAAGCCCAATCACCGAGACCCGACCCATTGAAGGTCTGTCTCCAGGATAGAAGGGCCTTCCCTTGAAAATCTAGTGCCATTGCAGCTCTCAATCCCATGACTATAAGTATCATAATAATACAGAGGACAGACGGCCGTCGCCCATATGGGTTTTGAGATAATGACGGACGCCCCAAGGAAAGCAAACCTTGCTCAGACATTGGGACAATTGCATCACACCCTCCTACGATCTAGTGTTCTTCAATGACGCTTATTACAATGCTTTTGGGCAATGTGCACCGATCATGCCTCGTCGTGCTACACTCAGAGAGTCCTCCCGACTTGGGCATAAAAAAATGTACTTGCTTGCATCGGGCTTTGCCCTTCTCGCTACTAAAACCACTTATATAATCCCTTAAAAGCGTATAATATGAGAACTGTTGTTGGATCCGAGGGTCTATACGCTTCGTCACATGACAATGAAGGGATCCTGAAATCCTCGGGAATTGAGAAAACTGTTTATAAAATTGTAGTTGCAGGCCACTGGAGGAATGAAGGCCATAGACTTTCACTGTAGAACTAAATGAAGGACAGATCAGAGATTCTGGGCACTGAGGTTCTGTTCCATAACATGCTCAAGGCATCAAATTGCCATTGAAAAACCATTAAAATACGCAGTGGCAATCGAAGCCAATCGCTGTTTTACACCGCAGACATTGGGGGGTGGCGTTGAAGAAAAGTTATTTGTTTAAGAACTCAAGCACTCAAGGCGGAGCGGCAAGGGGAAAGGAATCCGGTGACAAGATTAGGTGAAATCTGTAGGCACAGTGGGTGCACATGAATCATCCTGAGTACTCTTAATAGTTAATGATGAATATGAACTACTCCTCGGGAATGGAGCTTTCGACGTATTAATAAAATGTTAAAACACTGTTATGGGCATGCGAGTGCTTGACCTCTGAGCAATGGACTGTAACCTCTGCGTATTATGTATGAGATTGGAAGGCATGGCGAATCTGAAGCGTCAGACGGAGTAAAGCGGGATCAGAGTACGAGGTAAGGCACATGCTTCCCCGAACAAAAAGAAAAAATTAACTCAGAATTTACAATGGAGATGAGGGGCCACATGGTTCGTGTCATCCTGCGCGTACCGTGCGCGCAATGAGGTCGGAGGCCATTGCCAAATCCACTGTGCTAATCTTAAATCTATCTGCCATTGCCATCCCTATTCCCTTGTCATCTTACATCTTTCTTGATCAAGAATTCAAGATCAATTACTTAAGGACATGTGTTATTCTTGTGTATGTTCTAAATTCAAATTCTGTGAGGGTAGGGTTGTTTATTGGTCTGTTGTGACAAGGCTCTAAGGATAGGCTATCCTTATATGTGGTTTGTAGGCCTATTGTGACAAGGCTCGAAGGAGAGGCGACCCATATATCGGTTTGTAGGCTATTGGATATATTCTTGGGAGGTTGTTGTTCCCAGCGTTCAAAAAAAAGAATTCAACATCAAGATTTTGCTCCTCCCAGTAAATCCACTGTGCTAATCTTAAATCCATCGGCCTCATCTTACAACCTTTCAAGATCAAGAATTCAAGATTAATTAGTTAAGAACATGTGTTATCTGTATGGAGGTTGTAGGTTCAAAACAGGGATTGCTCTTTAACCTATTGTGACAATGCTTGAAGGGTAGGCGGTCATTGGGATAGAGACTCACATCTGGTGGAGGTCATTAGAATAGAGGTAAATCTTATGAATAGATTTAGCATCTTCAAATACTCCAAAACACTAAACTTTTACTCATCTTCACTTCTTTAAAATTTTTACTTAAATTTCTATTAAATTTAATCACATACTCCCTTTTTCTGTTTATTTTACCAAGCATGATCATGATTATGTCTATGGTGTGGTGTGGTGTGGGACTGATCAATCATAATCATGAGAGAAGATGTACATAAGATAATCATAAAAGAAGATGTACATGAGACAAGAACACCATTACGGCCACTTATCTTTCTACTTTAATCTCCACCTATTTTTGCAACTTTCCTCTCCAGCTTGTTTGTTGTGAATGTAGTGCCCACACATACGAATCTCAATCCCTGGAATCCATGAGACAATCGACATCTCTAAAAAGAGCTGAGAGTATACAACATCAAAAGAAGAGAAGACCTTAGGAGCCCACCACTTGCTGAGGGTTTAGGGCCACATTAAAACCCAATTCTCTCCCTTAAATCATATATCTTCTGAAAAATGTGAGTTATCATGCCCCACCGGTGTCCCTCTGTACTAAATTGTCTTTATACGTGGCCATACTTTCAAACAATCTCTCTTGAGAATACAATAGTTGGGATCACTTAGCTAAAGCGCCAATGCAATGTATACAATAATGTTAATTTAAATTAAAATATGAAGAACAATTATGCCAACTTAAATTAAAGCATGAATAACAACTATATAAAGAATTTGAGAGAGTTTTAGAACTTTAAAGATTATTTTTCTCATGAATAAAACGAATTGAAAGTTTTAAAAGTTTCCATAAGAATAAAAGAATTAAGAGTTTTAAAAGTTTAAAGATTATTTTTTTATAAATTTGATAGGAAATTAGAGTATGAATAACGAGTTTATAAATTTGATAGGAAATTAAAGTATGAATAACCAGTTTTAAAAGTTTAAAGATTATTTTTTTTATAAATTTGATAGGCATGAATAACTAATTGAGAGTTTCAAAAGTTTCTATAAATTTGATAGGAATGAAAGAATTGAGAGTTTAAAAAGTTTAAAGACATTTTTCTATAAATTTGATAGGAATAAAAATTTTGATCTTAAAAATTTTAGTCAATTTTTAAAAAATTTTAGTCAATTTTTAAAAAATTTAGACCTTTCACCATCTTAAAAAATGAATGATTAAAGTAAAACTTTTCTTAATCAAAATAAAAACTAAAAACTAAAAAAATTGAATTGGTCCATTTTTAACTTCCAAATAATTAAAAAACAATTATTTTTTTTCACAAAATATAATTGAAATTTAATTAATTAAAAATTATTAAAAAACTAATAAAATTTAACATTATCATATGAATTTAAATACATTAAAACTTACAAAACATTTACAATATATAATCTTAACTCATCAATTGCAATATTTAAAAAACACATAAAATATCAAAATCATGGCACTATTTAAAAAACACAAACTATCAAAATCATGGCACTATGTAAGATCGTCTGACACCAAATAACACACTTATACTTAACTATGTAAGAGTCTTTTAATGTAGAGTTATGTATTCAAAAGTTTTTTGCGGTTCCCTTAATGATGGGTGGAGTGTCAACTCAATTAGACTATTCAAATCCATAAATGTATATATTATTATGGCTCATTGTGAAACTCTTCATTCTCAAAGGAAACATTTTTCAATTAAAAAAATTGTGTTTATGAAAACAAACACTCATTTATATTTAGGTTATCATATATAAGTAATAAAAATTACACACACACACACACATTCTCTCTGACACACGCATTTGTGGAATAGATTAGAAGAATTAAAGGTTCCTTTAGGGTTGAGAGTTGTTGTGATAAGGTTGTAAGAGAAAGTCATTATCAAATTCAAGAGCATTGAGGGATGGTCAAAATATATTAATTATAATATTGGAGTTAAACCAGGATACACCATCTCCCCTACCCTTTTCAACATATACATCGATAAGCTAGAAAATTGTTTAAAAGAAGCAATTTGCATTGGAATGATATTAGCTGGAATAGTCGTCATCCTCCTCTTCGCTAATGATATTGTTCTTATGGCAAGGTGTTATAGCGGATTTCACCACTCCAGGTGAATCACACTTTGTATGGCCTTCCCCTGTCCCGCTGCAGACTCCTTAGCCTCTATGGACCACTTTTTGTCCTTTGATGTTTCCTTGATCATCCCTAAAAACACATGAAAAATGCTATACGCAACTTTTAAACCTATAAGCGTGTACATACGTGGGTTTGACCCATATAACCGCATACATCGGGATGTGTGCATAGTCCAAATCCTTTTGGAGTTTTCCGTGACATGGATCTGACTCATTTGACTCCTGGCCTTCCATATGCCTTGAGATCGCTCGGATTCGACCTTTCATTACCCCTTTGAAAAGCTATATAAGGAACCCCTTGGTACATTGAAGGCGTAAGAGAGAATTGAGAGCAAAGAAACTATAGTCCATTGTTGCCGGAACTTATGCTTGAGTCTGCATCCCTTTGTCCCTTGGAGCACTTTTGTGTTCTTCCCAAGCTTTCCTTTTGCTTGTAAGCTTGCTATCGAGAGATGGAAGATTGAAGTGGTGGAGGCCCAAGTGGGGGATTGAGTTTCTCTGGTTCACAGACGTGCCATCAGAGGTTGTATCTTGTAATCTCTGATTTATATTAATAGAAATATCTTTTCCTGTCCAATGATGTGTATTTGAATGAATATTTTATCCATGGGATTATGTCAAATGCTTTTACATTATTGATTATATATGCTAGAATAGATCTAACACCATGATATATAGAATGCTTGTATTGTTTACTTGTTGTTGAGGAAGTAATATAGCAATTCAAGCTGAAGATTGGAAAGCGCAACGGGGATCTACTTCAACCATCCGGAATAAGGTACGAGGTCTGATCCTTTAGTGTTAGACATTTAATTTCTACTGCATATTGGAAAGGATTGATTTCTAGAGTCAAGATGTTTGTTGTGGTACCCCAAGCCATAGGAATTTCTCTCTGTAACAGAATTGGCGACTCCGCTGGGGATGTTCCTTGTTTTTATTGGGGGTTTGCAGGCACAATGGGCTTGATATTATTGGCTTGCTCTTGGTTTCTCCCTGTTTCTGTGTCGCATTTTATAGTATGTTTGTCCATTGACACTCCCCTTTATTGGTTTGGCCTTGGCCTACTTTTTACCATTGCCTTCTCTGTATACGCGAGTTTTTGGCCAAAAGTCACGTACATACGCGATTTTTTGGCCAAAAGTCGCGTACATACGCAGTTGTTCTTTAAACAGTTGTGTACATTCTCCCTTTTGGTTGAGTTTGATGTTGTGGGGAGTTGTTGGGTGGGTTGTGAGTGTGGTTGGATCTTCCTTGGGTATGATGTTGTCTGTTGGATGCTTCTTTTGTGACCAGAGACTGCTTTTTCATTGATTTTTCTTTGAAAGTAGTTTTAGTCATTTATCCTTTTTGTTTTGCCATGGGTGCATTACTCTTTTTGCCTCGGTGTCTTGCTGGGCTTGTGTTTTATACTTGCTGCAGAGACTGAGAGTTTTAGATGACTTTTATTGCATTTTTCACTCTTTTATATTGAAAAATACAAAGTAGTTGCACTCTTAGTTGCATCTTAGATATGGACTTGAGGAGGTACTTGCATGGACTTGAGGAGGTACTTGCATTGGATTGCTTGGATGAGAGTTTTATTTAGGATTTCATATAGGAAGGATTGTATTGGCATTCGAAAAGGAATATATATTTATGCATCTCATGTAGTGGCATACCCTATTTTTCATTTGGCAAATATTGCACTTAGCATTGTTTGTTATGGTGTGCATATTTATTTCACTGCTGAGTCATAATGTCACTAGTTGCACGGCCATTTCCCTTTGAGTAATTACAGCCAATTAAAATCAACGCTAAATTAAAATGAATTACACTCTTTTCTTTTCTAGGGTGCACCAACAAGCTTAGGATTTAGGATCTTGGAATAGTTCATTGTAAGTAAATTCTCTAAGATCACTAAACAACAACATCTAGGTGTCTGTCCAGGTGAGTGTGTGAAATCCTTGGTATAACCAGTGTTTCTCAGGATCCTCCTCTCAAAAGGGAGTTAAGCATGAGGTAGTGTGAGCGGTTATTGATTGGGATGACCCCTAGTCATAACTGAGTAGCACCGGAGATATTACCAGGATTGTATTCGTATCTGGGGGCTCTTTCGAGAGTTTTGGGCTTTGCTACCCTGCCCATATGGTCAATCCCGCCTGCGACTATCCGCCTAAGCATTGATTATATTGAGGTGACCTTAGTGGCCTTACCTAGGATATCGAGGGGGTACTTGTAGAGGTTATTCTGCAGGTGTCCCGGCCAGGTAGAGGTCAAACAGCATAGTCCCTTTATGCGTTGAAGCTGAGGGCCACTATAATTGGTTACGTACCTCCGCTTGTAGTGTATGGGAGTTTCGAGCCTCTCCTAGGCGAGAAATACTTGCTGCATTCGGGAGCTCACATATCATCCCCTTGGTTTGCTTGTATTTTGGCTGTAGATTTTCTTAGGAGTGTGCTCTTTGTGCGCTAGTTGGCCTTTAGGATCGCGGTTACTTGAGTATATTTATGCTCTCTTGAGTTTGGGTCCTTTTATTTTCAGCATGCCTGGTATCCTATCACCCATCTTGGTCCTAGTACGGACCCTGGTGTTAGACTTGGGGGCATCACAGCCCCTTACCATGCTCATAGATTTGGGAATGGTCATCTTCCATCCTCTACTCCATTTGTGGAGGATTTTTTCCCTTCGCTCGGTCTTTACACCAGTGGTCACCCTCATGGGGGTGGTAGTGGATGCGTGAACGTTGGTTCTACACCTTACTTTCCTTTTTATGTCCCATCGTTCACCGCATTGTTTCCTTTGGGTGCTTTTGTCATGATCATTCCTCCCTATATCCTATAGTTTGGATTCTTTATTGACTATTTTGGGTTCTTTTGGACTAATATGGTTGTCATGTAGGGTCCACTTTTTGTACACTCTCTCTGAGGTTTCGACCCGTTCATGCCTATCACAGGTATTATGTCTGAACTAGCATATAGGTTAGGATTTCACATCCGCTTGCACTTATGCATTTCCTTATGACCGTTCCATCTTAACCTTAGGTACGAACCCATTCCATGGTATCATGGAACCTTCATGCTGCTGTTAGAAGTGGTACTATGTGAATGGTAGAGCTTTCCTATACATGGGTGCCCTAATTAGATCCCTTTTGCATTTGGTACCCATGATGTGAGTCCTCTCTTAGGTCCAGGAGTTTGTTGTATAGTATTTCCATGACATTTCGCAAGAGCCTCATACTCCTCTTGATCTTATGTTGGCCTATTTCCCTCAGGACTCCCTCATGTCAAGTTGTGAATGTATTATCATGAGCTTTTCCTGCCTCATTGAGCTTTATACCGGCTCCCTGACATTACGTTTAAGCCATATAGCCCTAGCTTGTCTCTTGTCTAGCCATGCAGAGCCATTTTTTACATCCTTCACAGCTTGATTTCCCTTTTTACCGGGAGGGGATTTTCCCCCGAGTGTCGATATCCTACACATGTATCCTTGCATTGAGCATAGCTATGTTCCACTGCTTGGAACTAGTTTGTTTTCCATTATGCCACTCATCTCCTCCTAGTTTGTAACTATAAATCTAGTTTATTCTTTTTTCAAGCTTTTCAAATAATTGAAAAAGTCCCCAAAAAAAATCAAAAAACCAAAAAGCCAAACAAGGAAAGATGTTATCTTTGGCAGTTGTCGAGTTGTGTCACCTTTGAACAGAGCACTGTATATCACATCCATTGGTTGGGTTATAGTTTGACTTTAGGAGATGTACTCATTTATTTGAGTTTATCTCCACTTACTGGTTAAGCTTCCAGTCTCCATGGAGCCTCTGTTGATGCCTCCTATGTCATAGGGATGTCCCAGTTTGTATATCGAGTCTATGCTTCCTTCATTCAGTCACCATACGTCATTATGCTCTTGTTCGAAGGAAGTTGAAACCTGAGTTGGCCATTCCTCAGTTATCTTGACTTTGCATGTCGGCCATTCCCAGTACAGTTACTAGTTCGTGCACCTTATGATCAAGTCCTTCCACATTATACAGCTTTGCTGAGTACCTCGTGTTGGATGATGGGGGATGCCTTAATGCCCTCCTTCCAGCGGATTTCATCCCATCGACTTCAGATCATTTATTCTGGGATTGGAATCTAGAGTCATTTTGAGTGCCTTAAGACTTGCAGTCATCGGTGGCAGGTTCTCTCACCATCGACAGTTTCTTGGGAATACATCAATGTCCCCTAATCGATGGATCCTCTCAAGTGTTCGACCTCAACACATTTATTCACACTTGTTAGTTTTCACTCTAGTACCTTGATTCCCATTTTCATTATCGGTGGGTGATCTCGCGTCTGTTAACGGTATACATTAAGGACCGGTAATCAGACGATGGACTACTATGTTCGACCTCGACACCTCTATTCGCATAGTAGGACATGTACTCGTAGCGGTTTGTGTAGAAGACTTTCCAAATTGGTGGCATCTCTTATATGCTACCTCCTTGATCGTGCCAGTGTTCATGAGATTTCAGCTCTCGTGACTTGATTCCAGTGTATGTCAAATATTTCTAGCCACTATGGAGATCTTGATCTATTGTATATCTTCAGCCATTTTGGAGATCATGGTCCTTTGTATATCTTCATCATGGAGATTCTGATCTATGTATATTGTACGTGGCGATGACCACATATGTGATATCATGTATCATGCCTATTCATGGCCATTGTACTCTTATGTATCCGGGACTGCTATATGTACTTGCAGTTATATGCAGAGTTGTATTATTGTACTATGTTGATTGGGTGGCTGGTCTTCCATTTGGGATCCTTCATCACTCCACTTCTGGGATGGACTTATAATGTATTTCGGCCATCGTATAACCCCTCTGATCTCATACATTAGGGGGCATCTGTTATATGCGGATTTCACCACTCCAGGTGAATCACACTTTGTATGGCCTTCCCCTGTCCCACTACAGACTCCTTAGCCCCTATGGACCACTTTTTGTCCTTTGATGTTTCCTTGATCATCCCTAAAAACACATGAAAAATGATATACGCAACTTTTAAACCTATAAGCGCGTACATACGTGGGTTTGACCCATATAACCGCGTACATCGGGATGTGTGCATAGTCCAAATCCTTTTGGAGTTTTTCGTGACATGGATCCGACTCATTTGACTCCTGGCCTTCCATATGCCTTGAGATCACTCGGATTCGGCCTTTCATTACCCCTTTGAAAAGCTATATAAGGAACCCCTTGGTACATTGAAGGCATAAGAGAGAATTGAGAGCAAAGAAACTATAGTCCATTGTTGCCGGAACTTATGCTTGAGTCTGCATCCCTTTGTCCCTTGGAGCACTTTTTTGTTCTTCCCAAGCTTTCCTTTTGCTTGTAAGCTTGCTATTGAGAGATGGAGGATTGAAGTGCTGGAGGCCCAAGTGGGGGATTCAGTTTCTCTGGTTCGCAGACGTGCCATCAGAGGCTGTATCTTGTAATCTCTGATTTATATTAATAGAAATATCTTTTCCTGTCCAACGATGTGTATTTGAATGAATATTTTATCCATGGGATTATGTCAAATGATTTTACATTATTGATTATATATGCTAGAATAGATCTAACACCATGATATATAGAATGCTTGTATTGTTTACTTGTTGTTGAGGAAGTAATATAGCAATTCAAGCTGAAGATTGGAAAGCTCAACAGGGATCTACTTCAACTGTCTGGAATAAGGTACAAGGTCTGATCCTTTAGTGTTAGACATTTAATTTCTACTGCATATTGGAAAGGATTGATTTCTGGATTCAAGCTGTCTATTGTGGTACCCCAAGCCATAGGAATTTCTCTCCGTAACAGCAGAGTCGCACTTATGTTACGGAGAGAAATTCCTATGGCTTGGGGTACCACAACAGACAGCTTGACTCCAGAAATCAATCCTTTCCAATATGCAGTAGAAATTAAATGTCTAATACTAAAGGATCAGACCTCGTACAATATTTCGGACGGTTGAAGTAGATCCCCGTTGAGCTTTCCAATCTTCAGCTTGAATTGCTATATTACTTCCTCAACAACAAGTAAACAATACAAGCATTCTATATATCATGGTGTTAGATCTATTCTAGCATATATAATCAATAATGTAAAAGCATTTGACATAATCCCATGGATAAAATATTCATTCAAATACACATCATTGGACAGGAAAAGATATTTCTATTAATATAAATCAGAGATTACAAGATACAACCTCTGACGGCACGTCTGCGAACCGGAGAAACTGAATCCCCCACTTGGGCCTCCACCACTTCAATCCTTCATCTCTCAATAGCAAGCTTACAAGCAAAAGGCAAGCTTGGGAAGAACACAAAAGTGCTCCATGGGACAAAGGGATGCAGACTCAAGCATAAGTTCCGGCAACAATGGACTATAGTTTCTTTGTTCTCAATTCTCTCTTATGCCTTCAATGTACCAAGGGGTTCCTTATATAGCTTTTCAAAGGGGTAATGAAAGGTCGAATCCGAGCGATCTCAAGGCATATGGAAGGCCAGGAGTCAAATGAGTCGGATCCATGTCACGAAAAACTCCAAAAGGATTTGGACTATGCACACATCCCGATGTACACGGTTATATGGGTCAAACCCGCATATGTACGTGCTTATAGGTTTAAAAGTCGCGTATAGCATTTTTCATGTGTTTTTAGGGATGATCAAGGAAACATCAAAGGACAAAAAGTGGTCCATAGGGGCTAAGGAGTCTGCAGCGGGACAGGGGAAGGCCATACAAAGTGTGATTCACCTGGAGTGGTGAAATTTTGAACTTCAGGCAAGGGGCGATGAATTTATGCAATAATGTCAAAATATTTCATTAATATATTTATATTTTGATAAATACGAGTAATTCATTTAAAAAAAATTACGAATGTGTGTTTTTACCTGCCATTTGCACATCAACATGTTCAACATTATCTCGTACTGGCCCAACCTGTTCCGTGTTATGATCTGCAGCTACATGCTCTGTAGTTGAATTGTGTAGAATTATAATTAATGTTCATCATCTGCAATGGTCTATAAAAAACAATAGCACATTATTAAATTCATTACCAGGATGAGAAGCATGATCTTCGCTTGGTTGGTCATGTACTACATCCTCGACATCATTACTTTCCTGCACAAAAATGAATAAATAATTTATGTTAGTTTATTTATAAGGAACAAATTGCATGAGCATTAATAAATTATCATTAAACTATATAGTTTTCACATACCTGGGCACTAGATGGATCAATAGAAGATCGTGCAGTATTCACAGACAAGCTTCTCCGGTGTTCAACAATGGCGTCAAAGCCATGTTCGAAGCCAAGCTTCATGTAATCCGCACTGGGAAATTATTTGAATCGGTCGGCCTTCATATTTGCATGATGTCATTAATTTTAAAGCCTTTTGTTAGAATAAAACAAAAATAATAATCTGTATGATATTTGGATGTGGATTCGGGTTTTGCGATACTTACATATCGGGTCGCCAAGTTGGAGTAACCACCAGGCCCAAGCTTGTGTTGGCCAATTTTTTCAATTCCTGCCTTTGTGGCCTTAGATGTGTCCGAGAGCCTAATTAAGTTTTTAAATACATTAGTTGATGTACCAAAATTGATATAAAAACCAGTTATAATAAGGCTTACCATTACATTTTGGAATGTATTGCATACCTCCCTGTTCCCCCTGGTGGTATCTTTCCTAATTTTCTCAGGCCCTTCTCTGTTTCATCTTCCACTAGGGCTTTCCACTCCATAGATGGAATCATTGGAGGGTGCTCATACCTAGGGTTCTTTTCTAGGTGAACCCTATATTGGTCTCGAAAAATCTTTAGATGTTTTCCAGCCTTCTGTAGTACCTTCGATGTATCAAAGGTATCTTTTCCAAACAGACTAACCAATCGATTAGTTAGATCATCCTTTAAATATTTTGGCTGCTTGTTCCACATTATGTGGATGGTGGGCCCAAAGATCTCCAAGGACAAATCATTCATGTGTTTATAAAATATATCATTTCCTGCAAAACATTATTGCCATCATTAGCCAACATTAGAAAATCTTATCGGTATATTGAACACAAATTATAAAAAATAAATTGAACAATCTATAATGACCTGGAATCCTCTCTATATTTATTGGAACCAGTTCTTCATTCACCAAAAATGTACACTTTATTGAATCAGTGCTAGTCACACGAGAAGATCTAGGAAATGATTCCACATCTCTATCTAGCCCTGCATCCACCCCTTCTTCTGCAGCATCTGTTGTGGGTGGGGCAACATCGACTGCACCCTCCGCTGCCCTCGGTGGTGTCGAAGAGCGTGTTGTCGATTTTTTAGTGGATAATATGGGATCAGTATGTGGTGTACTTGGATTGGTTTGGTCACTAGGACCAACATTTCCTTGACCACCACTGATAATTTCCATAGCGCGCTGTAAATTAAACCCATTGTATTATAAGTTCAACAACATATAAAATCAAATATTCTAAAGTTTTTATAAATGAATTTACATTTTTATTCGATAACTTACGTCCACTTGTTTACGTTGCTGTAACAACAATTGAATCCTTTGTTCAAGCCCTTCTGTTAGTGGAACTTCCAATGTTAGATGAATCGGTTCCTCATTTTGTTTTTCCCTTGTCATTTGTAGCACCCTCAACGGGTCTGCAGACTCTCTAATTTCACTATCTCTCATCAACCGAGAGACCTCATTATTTAAAGAGTTTTGAGATGCCGTTTGATAAACGGAATCCCCTGTATGCAATTGAAATATATAAAAAATTGATTAGTCTTTGAAAATATAGTGTGCGCAAATAATTATATTAGGGATTACATCTAGGATTACCTGATGCCTAGATGAGGGCGTGGTCTGATCAACAGATGGGGATTTACCTCGATCAGCCACCTGCAAAAAAAGTAGAGAACATTATCACAATGAACGCAATATGTATAAGCTAACAAATACAGAACAAAAACAAAAATAAACACTATGCTGCATGTTTTATGTGTACATTTTTGAAGTATTTAGAATGTGGAATTACATTTAGTTTAAATGGTTGCCTCGAGTCTCCAGTCATCTGATCAATAGCTGGGGACTTTCCCCGGTCAATCTGTAAAAAAAGTAGACAACATTACCATCATGAACGCAACCATAAAAATGAAAGAATACATAACAAAATAAACATAATGCGTCACGATATACATGTTTACGATTTTAAAGTATTTGAAATGGAGAATTACATTCATGTTTGGTTGTTGCCTTGATGCTGTAGTCGGCTAATCAATAGCCGGTTGGCTTCCCTGATCAACACTCTGCATGGAAAATCAATAATATTATATAAACAAACCTAATATACCAATGAAAATACATAACAACATATTTGTATGTCCACCCTAAATTTAATATTACATTGGCAATATCGATGTATACCTGCTGCCTTGACTCGGGTCGACAAACATCTACGGAGATGGAGGTGCCCTTGAGAGAACCCTGCATCAAAAACATACTAAAAGTTACATAAGGAAACATGAAAAGTATATAATTTCAATTATATGCTAACAAAATTCCTATAGACATTAAAATAATTAATAAAAGGGTGGTTAAATTATTTGTTGTACCACAACCATACTAACATTGTTTGTATCTACATGATTCAAATTGTAATCAATAAGCAGTTCTTCGCCAGCAACTATTGATTTAATTGCACATACAAAGACATGGTTTCCTTCACGCGACTCGAATATGCAGTTGGGTTGCTTTAATGTAGACCCTGGTTATGTACTGTTTATAAACCCCGCAATATTATCGGTTGTTTTTGGCCTTCTGTCCATGTACATCGTTGCTCCTTTATTTTGAGTTTTGTCTTTCATTTGTATATAATTCGCTGACAACCCATATCTATGCATACTTTGTGTATATTGGACTAGGAACATCCAATCACTATAGTTGTAACAGGATCCAACAAACTCCATCAATTATGTACATCTACCGTATCCAACCTTTATGTTGTCCATGCAAAACAAGCGCAATTCATGCAATGAGGACGGTGCAATTCTATATATCCTCTCATTCACACAAAAATCAGTGTTTACTTTAGGAATATCGCTAGGAACCCATTGTTTCACTAGGTGTTGGTTCCTTAAAGGCAACTCGATGTCTCCCACTGTCTCATCATCATAGGAACATGACCCCCCTCCTTGGAGAAAAAAATTCATGCATTTGTCGAATTTTCTTCTGATCTTTTGACATCTAGTTTATCTAGTCCATGTAGACCTACTAGATGTCTCACTTTCCTCTATCCTTCCCAAAATCCCTTCATTGGAGGAAGAAAGGTCTGAAAAATACCTATTTGGTTCTACCTGCATCGTGGTCAAAAAAAAAAATTGGCATAAGCATAGCAAAATACCAGCAAAAAAACGTGGAAAGACTTATAAGAAAAGAAACTTGGAAAGACTTGTAAGGCAAAAACTTGTTAAAGAAAAAGCTTGTCAAGAATGAGGTTGGTTAATAGGTGTGGGAATTTTGTAGCCCTAAAAATTCTAATGTATGCCCCTCTTTTGGTTACATACAGGTCTCCATTCTAACTTATTGCTTGCATTGCCTTTTGCTAACATGAATTGGGTAGGCTTCATAAGCTTCATATGTATGCTTGTTGCCATTGTACTTTAGCCTTTCAATGTTGCTAAGCTTGAGACAATATGCTATGCATATGCATCACATATAACACTACAATTTATGCCAATATATGTCTATAGAAAACATGGAGGTTCTCCTTTAATGGACTATCTCCTTCAAAGAACATATCTCCTTTAAGTGGTTTTTTGTTTTCCCATGAATGATTTTGTGATGTTGTAGATGATTATCCATTTTACCTAATATGTTTTATGATCTTTTCCATGTTTTCTAGGGTGCACATACTTGTTGTTGATGGCTTCTTTTTCTTGAAATTTGAATTGCCTAAAAGTGCACAAATCTCATCTAGGACCCTTTAAGAGTCATAATAACAACTATTGTTATAGGATTTTATTCTCCAAATGAAACACCAAAACCATACTTATCGGTTAATATTTGTGTAGGGATGTTTTTCTGATCTCTCTCATAATTTATGATACTAATGGGATTGTATGCAAAAAATTATGCATGCCCTAAGAATTCTTATGTATGCCCCTCTTTTAGTTACATACAATTCTCCATTCTCACTTATTGCTTGCATTTCCTTTTCTTAACATTACCTTTTCCTTTTACTGGCCTAACCCCTTTTCAACAATAATAGTTGCAGATTTGATCAAGTGTTTTTCTACCGAGGTGGCTGAGTCAACCAAGTTGTCCCCCAACTGAGCTAACTCGACCTTTGAAATGATTGGAGTGACAATTTTGGTACCGAACCAAGCAAATCAGGGTATGACTGAATGGATCGATAACAAAATGGTCAATTCGTGCCAATCCGTACTAAATTGATGAAGTGAATGTGGGAATGCATAGGCCACACACATGACACTTCAACTCAAAAAAAAATTAACCTGGAATATAAACATCTAGACTCTAAACCTACTTCATTGTCGAGTCAATTAGGTTTGTAGGATTTTTATACATCATAACACTATTTGGAGTAAAACACAACTTGCTTTGTAGGCCCTAGATGCCACCCATGTACACAATAGTCAATCTATAAAGCACAATAGTCAATCTATAAAGCAACCCCCGAATACAAAATCGTTCTTCACAAAATAGGGCATGAACCATGTGAACAACCTTCCAAGTGGACCAGCTCAATGAGTAACCTCCAAGCATGTAATATCTCTCATGAAATGGTGTATAAAATAGTGTAAGCATGCTTCAAATGATCACCTTCTCCTTTGGTAGGGCTGAACACTGCCCTTATGCATGTGTCTCCAAGGGTGAACGTTCCTCAAATAATGAGAGAAGGACTTCGTCTAACAATAAACCAGTACACCAAGGTGAATTGGCCCTATTTAGGCCTTCTAGAACAAACTTGGTATTTTCAATGTCACACTAGGAGCAATCTTGGGCATTCCTATGGGCATAAACAACTCTAACCAACTGTATAAACCACAAAGGTCATCTTATTGTGTTAATTGTAAGAGGGACAAAAAAAATCAGACACGGTGAAAATTGAAATAAAATGTTCAAATAAAAAATAGAGGACATAAAAATACCTTGGACTATAATAGACCACCTTGGTTGGACACTAATGCAAACCCGTGTATGAGTTTGAGCCAACATTTACATCCACTCTACAGGATCTCCAAAGAACTAACATCATTATTTTTCCATTAGTATAAAGGAGATGTACTAGAAGAATTTCCTGTACATGTTGATTTTACTGTTTAGTTGAACCTAAATGAGAAACAAAGAGGAGCACTAAGCAAGCTACAACACTTTTCGTGTGCGTCAATGTGCGTGCGCGTCAAAGAGTTGTAGCTTGCTTAGTATCCTCTCTGTTTCGTTCAACTTCTTCGTGAAATCAACAAGTCCTCGCAAATCTTCTAGTAAAATTCCTTTACAGTAATGGACAAATAATGATGTTGAGTTCTTGGAGATCCTGTAGAGTGGATGTTTTAACCTCTGTGCTACTC
>LPNX010701032.1:650564-655564 GCA_001517045.1 Pseudotsuga menziesii
AAAGAATGTTTTAAATACATTTATATTAGTCTGTAATATTTGTTGATTCTAAAGCTGATGATGAAGAACAAACTTGGTATTTTCAGTGTCACACTAGGAGCAATGTTGGGCAGTCCTATGGGCATAAACAACTCTAGAATCAAGTATGAGCATCAAAGAGACAAATCTAAGCACTTTGGGAGCATTCTGAAGGTCACAACAAACAATAAAGCATCTCAAATCAGCTATAATTAGGCCAGCTTTCAGATCTGGGCACATTGCAGCAATAAAAGATGATCATCAATGGAAATATGAGGTGGTATTTGCAATTCTGGCTGTGAAAATGAGAAATTTGTGGGTGGAAGAAACCCTAAAATCTCATTCATATGCCTAATAGCAGCATCCACATGAATTCTGGGCACAAACAAAATTGTTTGGTAGTAAAAAAGGGTATGAAGCAACCCTATTTCACCATCTTGGGCACCCTTGTGCACTTATCCATCACCAAATAGGCGTACCTCTAAATCTGGGCCAAATTGGAGGGTTAAAAAGCAGTTCTTTGCATGAATAGCCCTATGAAAAGTGACTAACAATGGAAAATAGGTCGAATCATGATATTGCAGTAGTGTGCATACATCCTTCACTTGAATGATGTTAGGATTGCCAAGAACTAAAATCATTCAAGTGAAGGATGTATGTAGACTGCTCTAGACATTGTATCTCTACTCATTCGATTTACTACAAAGTGTTGTAGCTTGCTTAGTGCTCCTCTCTGTTTATCATTTACGTTCAACTTCACCGTGAAAATAAACGAGTCCAGGAAAATCTTCTAGTACAATGCCTTTATAGTAATGGACAAATAATGATGTTGAGTTCTTGGAGATCTTGTAGAGTGGATGTTTTAACCTCTTCACTGCTACTTTGTAGTGCATAAGCCAACACTTCAGAGGCATTTTTCCCAGTGGTAACCTATGACAATCATATATATATATATATCTAATCAATGGTGGTGAAGAGCGGACATTTCCAGATCTGCTACTTGGCACGTTTAGCAATGAAAAGAACGTTTTAAATACATTTATATCAGTTTGTAATATTTGTTGATTTATTCCTTTTAGCTTGTCTTGATGATGCTTGTTTTCCCATATTAATTTTCAACCCTAAGGCAATACTAACTTTTTTTCCCATACTAATTTTCAACCCTAAGGAAACCCTAAGGAATACAATTGATCATCTTCACAGGAATATTGGACAAACATTCAAAGGTAACACCTCTAATCTAGGAATCTTGACTACATCCACATCACTAACCTTCAACAGACTGAGAATTCAAGTCTAATACTGAAGTAGCTAATCCAAAGAAGCAATAAATAAGAGAGATCAGTAATATGAGGGGATCATCCACCTCAATCATCCAAAGGATGTAAATAGAAACATCACATAAAAATAATCAAGTGCTAAGGGCTAGAAAAGATGGAAAGTGCCCTGATCAGTACATTCACCATCAGTGAATTCAGTAAACTGAAAATGGACTGAGGCCAAGGTTAATGCTTCTTTGGATAAGCTATCAGCCTTAGTATTGCGTTCTCTAAATATGTGAACTGCTTTTAGCTGGATGAATTAAGGTTCCAAATCACGGATATGTTGACACCAGCCATCAAGTGCAAGTAAAGTTAGTGCCGATATTCTATTGAACTAGTCAATGATGGTTGTGGAGTCACCATGAATGTGCATAGTGGGAAGGACCATGGATTTAGCACAATAAAGGAGAGTCCATAAAGCAAGTAGTTCAAATTTGGTGTTTGTACTCAGACCAACACCCAATTTGAAGCAAAAATAGTGGTCCTGGGTGATCAAAAGATGAACACCTGTACCTCCAATTTGATTGGCTGAAGCCCCATCAAAGAAGATGTAGGTACAATTATCAAAATAGTTTATTGAGTCAAAATTATTACCTTTCTTTTTTGCGTTGACTTAGCCACTTTCAATTCACTAACTCTAAAATAGCTAATAAGTGTTGGCTAATAATGGTGACGATTCCTGGTATTATGTTTCATTAGGTTGCAACATGGCAAACTTGTGAAACAAAATACCAAGAATTGTCACCGTTATCAAAATAGTTTATTAGGTACAATTATAAAATAGCGGAAGATGTAAGTACAATTATCAAAATAGTTTATTTAGTCAAACTTATTACCTTTCTTTTTTGCGTTGACTTAGTCACTTTCAATTCACTAACTCTAAAATAGCTAATAAGTGTTGGCTAATAATGGTGATGAATCATGGTATTATGTTTCATGGGGTTGCAACATCGCAAACTTGTGAGGCATAATACCACGAGTTGTCACCGTTGCTTGGCTGAACACTTGTTATCTTTTGTGAGATATAGTTCATGTGGACAGAGTTCTTGAAATTTGTCCTCATGGATAGTTTTTTTTTACGATGATATTAACAGGTATGTAGAAAAAAATTTAATGTTTTATAATGATCTTCAATGATCTAGGGGTTAGGTTCTAGTTTCTTTCTTATAACAAAACATGGCTCGGCAATCCTGCTCAGGGTAGCGACCGTTTTTTATCCTTCTCCAATGGACCGAGCATACATGTGAGCAAAAAACCTCTAACTATCGTGGCTATGGTGGAACTCGAATCCTTATCTAAAACTCCCTTACACAACAGGATTTGAACCCAAAATCCGACGTCATCTGACATTTCGCATGGATGTGTCGGACAACAATCACTGAAAAGAATGCCGATAAAAAAAGATTTATATCGCCGTCGAATATCGGACACAAAGGTGTCGGAATAGATACAGCTATGTTCATCATCAGTAGATAGATGAAAATTGATCAGCTTCATAGGAATACTGGACAAACCTTCAAAGGTAAAACCTATAATCTAGGAATCTTGACTACATCCACATCACTAACCTTCAACAGATAGAGAATTCAAGTCTAATACTGAAGTAGCTAATCCAAAGAAGCAATAAACAAGAGAGATCAGTAATATGAGGGGATCATCCATCTCAATAATCCAAAGGATGTCAATAGCAACAACACATAAAAGAATCCAGTGCTAAGGGCTAGAAAAGCTGGAAAGTGCCCTGATCAATACATTCACCATCAGTGAATTCAGTAAACTGAAAATGGCCTGAGGCCAAGGTTAATGATTCTTTGAATAAGCTATCAGCCTTAGTATTGTGTTCTCTGAATATGTGAACTTATTTTAGCTGGATGAAGTAAGGTTAACATGATAGAGCTGAAGTTGTTCCCTGATAGTGATCAAGTAACTAGCAAGTATTGGATGCATACACTAGCAATTGTAACGCTCAGACTGGCCAGAATTCAGAATCCATATCATCCAATATGGGTCAAATGCGGGTTAGCTGAAACTATCAAATTGGGTCTGTCATTAGCTGATCAATGTAAATGAATGCACAGCGAAGAAAACCCATGTTTGAAAGCTGATAAGGACGGATTGAAGTTGGTGAAGAAGCAAGCAGTATAGACAGAGACCCTTTGGGTTGTTAGTTATGAAAGAACCCATTCTCCTATTATATTACCTCATCCAAAGAATTTGAATTAGATGGTCCATATTGTTGAGATTCTGATGAGGAATATTTTGTAGGCAAACCCTTGTTTGATGATGATATGGAAAATGCATGCATTTATCCATTTCATGAAGAGTTGGATGTTATATTTGAAATCAATAATCATAGTTTTGGGGGACCCATATATGATTCATCTAGTGAAGAATCTAATGAGGAACCTAAATATTTGGAACCTATAGAGCAACCAAGCATCCACTCTACAGGATCTCAAGGAACTAACATCATTATATCTATACTCATTTGATTTCGTACAAAGTGTTGTAGCTTGTTTAGTGCTCCTCTGTGCTTGTCATTTACGTTCAACTTAATAGTGAATCAACAAGTCAAGGAAAATATTTCTAGTACATATCCTAGGTCTATTATAGTCCAAGCATTAGCATATTCAATGGCTTTCCCTCATGTTGGTAATCCATGTGTTTCCCCTGTCCAGTTTGGAATACACAACAAACATCACAGAGATGTTATGAGACTTTGCTGCTAATCTATGGCTTGGAGCAGGATGTGAGCATATTGATCGAGCCATGTTCTAAGACAACACTCATTAACTAAATCTTCTAAGGCCAAAAGTCTAGGCTCCGATTCCGCATGTTAAGGAATGGAATGACCAATTGGGTTGCTTATGGTAAACCCCAACCCTGGTTATTGGGAAACGGGTTTATGAGTTTGAGGTGCCATAGCAGCTTGTCAAAGTGAGCGGTTGATGGTATCAAATTATATAGCATAGGGTCCCCTCCCCCTTAAGGAAATTCAATATTGGACCACCGATTTTTGAGATTGACAGAAAGGAGAAAACATCATAGCATGCACAAAAAACCCTTGTCACAGGATGCCCAAAAACCCTTGTCACAGCATGCCCAAAAAAAGGAGGTCATGATGCTTACCCGTTGAGCCAAGAGCTCCAAACCCAAAATGGGAACTCCAAAACGTGAACCATGTGCTCCAAATTTGTATCGCCAGCTCCAATTCTGAACCGTGAGCTCCAATTATCAACCGTGAGCTCCAATTCTGAACCCTGTGCTCCACCGGACCTGCTCCCAAATTCACAAAACCCTCCAAATTGAACTGAACTGTCCAAAACGAGTCGCGACAATGTCCAAATACACTTGTCATTTTTTATTATATATTATTATATATTATATGTATTTTATTTTTATTAAATATTATTTTATATTATATGTATTTTATCTTTATTATATGTTATTTTATATTATATAAATTGCCATAATAGTATTTTTTCATCAGGCATAGTATTTTTAACTTAGCTATATGTATTTTTAACTTAGGAATAGTATTTTTTATTATAATATGATGATGGCGACATCAGGTAATCCCTACAATCTCACCTAATCATTGGTCATCATCATCGTCATCATGACCCTCATCGTTATCATCGGCATCACCACCATCATCGT
>LPNX010701032.1:660564-839816 GCA_001517045.1 Pseudotsuga menziesii
TGCTCCGTAAGCATCCATGAGATTGAGTTTATATTAACTTGTTCTCCGTTGGTATGAAATTGGATGACGTCTTTCATTGCATGGTTGCTTTCTTGAATGTCTTTGCACACTTTCACAACTTTATCTTTCTCCCTCCTTAGCTCTAGTAGTCGCCATAAGGTTTCAGTAACATTCTTTCCAATATGCATTGTATCAAATAAATGATCAATTTGTAGGTGGTCATAGTAGGGCAACCTGCTGTATTGAATAGGATAACTTTTCATTCCTCATGGAAGACCATTAATCCCTTCATGATCACGATGGGAATCATGAATATTAGTTTATAATTAATAAATTACATCATAAATCAAATATGGCCACTACAACAAACAACCCACAATAAAAATTAAAATACACAAAAATTCATATACGATGATCCATACGTACCATGATGACGATTTCTATTGTATTGCATCTTCCAAAGGTGAGGTGTCATTCTCCGTGGTTTTAATGTAGTCTCCTGCTTCCATTGAAAATATTTCTTTCAGTTGTTCTATACCTATGATTCTTAGAGAGGAAATGCCTATACTCATCAAACACCTCCTTTCTTAAGCTTTTTGAACGATGAGATTTTATATTAGGACTACAAACTAGACATGCAAATTTACCCTTTCTCTGAAGACCTACAATATTTAGATATGGAATATCTATGTCAAATATATTCATATATAAAATATTTTAACTACTCCATATCATTAAATGCAATTAAAGTGGAACTTAAGATTACAAACCACACAATGAAGTTAACCGAGGGGCATCATGTATTGTCCATACAACCATTGCATGTAATTGAAATTTCCTTTGTCGTATTGGTCTAGATACGTCATACATATTTATGCCATTCCATAACTTTAGTAGCTCATCTATAAGAGGTTCGATGTATACATTCATATCTTTGACTTGGAACTTACCTGATTCATAATTTGAAGTACATATAAAATATATCATTATGAGAACCATTAAGATATATAAACCATGCAGAAGAGTAAAATAATAGATATATATATGAAATTAAGATACATATTATGACAAATGAGATGCCACAACTACATTATAAATAAAACAATTTTCGTCAATAAAACCTAGAATAATCATCGACAACATTATGTGCTCCCTGTTTATTGACAACCATGGAGGAATGTTATTGTTGATAATAAAAATAGGCCACACCATGTAAATGGATTTCATCTGTGTAAATGGATTAACACCATTTGCTGCCAAAGAAATCCTAAGATTACGTGGTTCTTCTTTAAAGTGAGGCCACTTTTCCTCAATATCTCTAAAAGCAGTACCATCTGCAGGAATTCGGATAACATCATCTTGAATTATGTTCCTGGCATGGTAATCCATAAATTGCACTATGTTTTTGCACTTGAAAAATCGTTGCAAACGTGGAATGATGGGAATATAATGAAGAACCTTCTAAGGCACCTTTTTTGTTACTTTATCTGTACGATATCTACTTACATGACATTCCGGACATTCTCTTGCAAATTCATGCTGATTATAATATATAACATGGTCATTGGGGCATGCATGAATTGGTTCATAATGAATTCCAATCTCTTTCATCATGGAAGATAAATCTCGATATGTGCGAGGTAAAATATTTGATGGTGGTAACAAAAATTCAGCTATCAAGCTACAAAAAAAAATTTGTTAATGTAATAAATAAATAATATTAACGAAACACACTTCATCCGTACGATGATCAATAATGAGTTAACAATACAATTATTAGAGGAATACAAATAAACTTTATCACGATCCTATATATGTGATGGATTATTTTAGATACCTTAGCATCCGTGTGATTGCAATATTTGAAAGACCATTCATAACCTTCAAGTTCATTATCAACAATATAGTAGAGAGAAGATTTGTTTTGGAGCCTTCATAAAGGGGTTCATATGCCTTATCGAGAAGAGGTATATCGTGAACATCATCAAAGTCATCATCATTTTCATTATCAACGTCATCGTCATCATCCATTCTAACGTTAAATGAATCATGGATCAATGTATTTGTACCATCATCTTCAATTACATCATTGGCATGATCATCTTGTTCAATATGATCATTCACTTGTTCTCCATTAAACATACACACTCCATGATCCTGATCCTAAACTTCTTCTGAAAGCACTTCTTATGCACGAGATGCTATAGGGTGTCTTTCATTTAATATAAATACATGGAAACATCAATAGATATACATTAATATATGAAAAAAAAATACATACAATTACCAAAAAAACCGAACATAATAATGTTTATAATGCTAAACCTACATATGGATGATATTCGTTCCCCCCCCTCAGCGTGTCCATGTTCCCTGCAATGTTTTGTGGCTGTTGAGATCAGTATTATTCTCCTCTTAAATCCCCGGCATTGAGTACACGGACAATAACATTTTCCATCACCCCTTCGTTTCGCTGCATCCCATAGTCTAGCAAGAAATTATCAGTTGTCTTCGTTTGGATCCGGAATATTTAATCTATTTGACATTTTGTCATAAAATTCGTTAATGAATATAACCAGTTGTCTTAAAAAATCAAGTTCCACGCATCAACCATGCATCAACATTTTTTCAAACGGAGAGAAGTCGAAGAATAAAAAATTCCCAGCAAATTGTCTATTGATGAAAAAAAAATTCCCACAACCGCCCGTTGAAGAATAAAACAATTCCTGAAAATGTCCATCGAGGAACAAATAATTTTCGCAAATCATCCATCACTTCTACAACAAACATGTAAAAATGTTTAAAACAATTTATATTTATAATGGACATGCGTCGGATGTTCAACACCTTGAACATAGTTAGCGTTGAAAGTATGGGACCATAAAATTTAAAATCATATAAACCTTAATTTTTTTTTTATAAAAAAACCTATACAGCCCGTCAGATATCCGACGCTCAGGGGTCGAATAACCGACATTATTGGCTTCACAGAGATCGAATATATGACACGAAAGTGTTGGATAACTGACACTAAAAGGGTCGTAAATCCAACGCCCTTGTGTCGGATATTTGACAGCGCTATAAATATTTTGTTATCGACATTATTTTGAGTGATTGCTGTCCAACACATCCGTGCGAAATGTTGGATGACGTTGGATTCTGACGTCGGAATTCGGTTTCAAATCATGTTGTGGTTAGGTATGCAAGACTACGAGCATTGAAGATGAGTGTCACTTTCTCTTAGAGTGTCCTGCATTCACCCACACCTGATCACAGTTTCATAATCTTTGCTGCAATACTAACCTCCCTAATCTTCTAACTTGTCAAAACTATGGTGACCTTGTAACGCTTCTCTCTAAGGTTTTTTTCATCATAAGATTAAAATTTTACAGCAATCTGAATAATCCATTTCTTTTCTTATAAAGTCTAATAAACTAAGTGAGTCTTAACAGACGTTAATCATCATCATCATCACTATATATATATATATATATATATATATATATATAAACTTCAAATTAAAATAAATAAATATTTATTATTATTAATCTTTACATTATTTTATAAATATAATTTTAATACGTGGCTTTTATTCAAACTAATACCATATATCCACAATAAATATTATTAAATTTATATTAAATATTCCTTTGTCTAGGGATCTCCAACACAATAAATATTAATACAACTTATATGGAAGGGTTTCCCTTTAAAATTGTTTAGGGGTTCCTTGGTTAACATTACAGGTTAGATGTAATGTAAGATGGGAGTTATGAGTGTAAGATCATTATGTCAAAATCCATTTTATATAAGGAAGGATGTGCATATCAAAATAAATTGGTAGTAACCAACAACTGCTTTACACATGCATTTGCTTTTGTCAAGTGGCCGAAATGTGGCATGTGGGTGATTCCCAACATCTCCAACCGCTGCAACACCATAGCCCATTGTTGTGGTACTCTAACAACCAAACATCCATCCCCATGCACCTGCTTTTCATAGGATTTTGTTATTCATTCTGGATATTTCAGAATGTCGTGGTTGTTGTAGGTCAACTTCATCAAATGCAACACAATATTCATGGGGACATGCACCCCTTTTGGTGTTGCAGGAATCTTGATGGGATACTGCTGGTTCTTTGAAATCTTAACTGGTGTTGCACTTTCCTGTCGCAGTGGTACATATACAGGAATATCGTCAACAGTCTTCCCCTTCCATGTTGTGGAGTGCTCTCCTCCTCTCGTCCATGGCCCATCCTTTTCCTTGGCTTCTGCGGCCTGGTGGAACTGTGTGTGGAATTAATCTTTCGTGGTGGAGACTTTGGGAATTTTTGTGCCCCTCTTCTTCTTCAACATTCTGGGTAAAAATTCTGGGAGTCCTGCGCTCTCCTCCACAATTGGCACACTCACTATCGGTGAATCCTGTGTGCTACCGCTTGAAATGACTTGGGCCATTGTTGCCAATATATCGACCTATCACTATGCGGTGTTCTATGTTAATGGAATTCTCTCTCACTTGTCTTTTCAATGGTCACAATGGTTCATCCGAAGCCCCTCTTTTCAATTCTTATATCCTTGGGAGTGCTTGTGCGAATGATCCTAATCATCATACCTGAATTTTCCATCGATTAACCAAATCCGTCACTGATTTTGCAAATCCAATGGTCGAATTCCTCATAAATGCGCGTCCCGTCCACTTACATCGTTGTTGATTTGTTTTAAGTGCTTCATTTATTTCCTGACTTGAACCTATCACACCTTGTCAGTATCACCAATCTCCCTTCTTGCAGTGGTGCATGTTATTTCCCTTTTTGACTCCTTTTTACTGTGCTTTCCTACTGTTTGCAACTTCTGCCCCACCTTTTTTAAATTTCAGCACGACGCCTCAGTGATGGTGCCACACCTGGAAATATCGATAATATTTTAGTCGACTTTCGTTCACTAAATTTGGTCGCAACATCCCATCTAACTGCTGTAACTACACCGCACCTTTGTTGGTGATGAAATGAATTACATAAGGTCCTAACCAATGCATTTGTAACTTAATCGGATGCTTCATGAAGTTGATATCATAGAGTAGCACCATTTATTCTTGCTGGAAGTACTTCGCTTTCACATGGTGGTCATGCCATGCCTTCTAACGATCCTTTTTGACTTTTTGGTGAAAACCGATGATGAAATGATCTTCCTCCAGTTGCACCAATTGCATCAAGTATTCTTCAAGCGCTCCTTCATCACTCATGCCCATCGCTGCTGCTATGTGTAGGTTGGGAACAATGTACTTCATTGGAATAACCGCCTCTTGGCCATAGACAAACTTGAATGGTGTTTTACCCATCAATCGTTTACATGTAGTTCTATATTCCCATATATCACAAGAATTTTCAAATCCCAGTCATTATATTTTGCATTACATACCTTTGTTAGCGCATGTTCTAACACCTTGTTGAATTCCTCAAGTGTTCCATCCGCTTACGAGTGATATGGGGTGCTCTTCTTGTTTTGAATCTTGAATTCATCCATCATTGCGCTAATGGTGAGATTGATAAAGTTACTCCCTTGGTCGCTCATCAATATCTTTGGACAACCAGACCGAGTAACGACATTATCGAATAAGAACCTCGCTACAGTCACATCGGTACAATCCATTGCTGGTTTTTCTTCCGCCCATCTAGTCAAATAGTTTGTCGAAGTGATAATGTATCGTGCACTTGTCATTTCTCCTAGCGGATTAATGGGTCCCACAAAATCCACTTCCCACTTATCAAATGGCTACAACGTCACCTAAGGTTCTAACGACATCTCATCCTGTCTCGATGGTTTCCCCGTCCTTTGACAGACGTCTCAACTTTTTGTATAATATGCAACATCGTTGTGCATGGTTGGTCACCATAGGCTAGCTAGGAGTATCTTTCTGGCGGTTGTGCAACCACCATAATGTCCTCTTGGAAATTCGTCATGTGCTTCAACCAATATCCTTTCTTGCTCATGCGGTAGAACATCCCGATGTAGAATCTCATCTGGCCCCATCTTGTAGAGTTGTCCAACGATCAACTTCAAATCCACAACTCAAAATACCAATTGCTTCTTTTGGTTAGTAGTAAAGTCCTCTGGTGATTTCCCTGTCGATAAGAATTGGATAATTTGTTCATAATAGTATTTGACCATTCAAACCTTAAACAACTGCACATCAGGTAAGCCATCCTCAATGTTTCCTAGTTCTTTGCATCTTTCAATCCTTGACAAGTGATCAGGTCCGACATATAATCGACCCGGTTTCAAGATGATATTGAAATCAAATTCTTGGAAGAGTAGCAACCATAGGAATATCTCCCCCCACAACACAGGCTTGTTGACCAGGTATTTCAATGCTGAATGATTGGTAAACATCTTGAAGTGTCCTCCCAACAGATAATGGTGAAATTTCTACAGTGCATATACCATCTCCAATTGTTCTCGTTCTATCATTGTGTAGTTCCTTTCCGCATACGACAAATTTCAGCTTGCGAAATCAATTGGGTGGTCAATCACTCCTTCACCTGGTTGTGCCAAGATTACTCCTTATGCAAATGATGATGCATTGACATGGGCACAAAATTCCTTTGTCCAATCCAAAAATACTAATATTGATGTTGTGACCATCTTCTTTTTAAGAGTGTTGAGACTCCCTTGACACTCATGGCTCCATTCAAATTCCGCATCTTTCTTCAACAACTTCTCCATTGGTGCCGTGATCACTGCGTATCCCCTTATGAACTTCTAGTAATACCCTATATGGCCCAACATTTCCATAAGTTGTTTCACTATCATTGGTGAGGGAAAATTAACAATTATCGTGATCTTAGTAGGGTATACCAACATCCCTTCCTTGCAGACAATGTGCCCCAACAAAATTCCAAACGACGCACAAAATATACACTTCTGTAGATTTAGCGAGATCTGATGTGGTTGAAATCTCTCCAACATCAGTCCTAGGTTTGCAATGTGGTATTTTACCAACCCATAGATAGTCCAATCATCCATATACACCGCCAATGTTTTTTGAATGAAATCCTTAAATGCAACGACTACTATCCTTAAGAAGATCGCAGGTGAGTTCTTGAGGTCAAACGACATCACTGTATACTGGAAACTTCCCCATTCCATAACAAAAGTATTATTGTGCTGATATTCCTTCGCAATATGTATCTGATGGTAGATCGAAAAAACATCTGTGAACGAATAGATTTCTTGTCCACCGACTCCTTCCAGTATTTCTTTAGTAAATTGTGTTGGGAACAGATCATGGAGACATGTGTCAGTCAGCTTCTGGAGGTTGACACAAATTCAGATTTCTCCTATCTTCTTATCTTGAACAACCATTGGAATGATCCATTTCGATTCTTCAATAGGATTGATGATGCTAGCAACCAACATACCTTCAAGCTCATGTTTGACTCGTTCTTTGTACCGTGGGTTCAACCAATAAGGATGTTGCTTTAATGGCTTCGCATCTAGATTTAGTGGGATTTTCATCTCTCCCAAGTCCCCTAAAATCCCTTTCATCTCAGTAAATTTAGTTAGAAATAAATCCTGGAACTCGTGCAACAAATTAGTGATATTCACCATAGTAGCTTTGTCCCAATAATCTCCTACATTGGCGAACTTCGGGTCCTCCGTCGTCCCAATATTGAACTTTTGTATCTTAAGACGTTGTTTAACTTTGTCGGTTGGTACCTCCTGTTAGAGTTTGTGCAACTTCAGAATCTATTATTATTGTCCTCCTTTGGGAGTTGAACTTGTTGTAATTATTCATCTAAACCCTAGAAAGAACAATGTAATCATTGGGGAGAAAATCCAACAATTAAAGAATAAATAAAATATAAAATTATTTATTGCACCCCCAAGTGAAGTCGTCCCCAGTTATTTTCTGGGTGGAAAAATAGTATAAATAGAAGGTGCCACTCCTCATTTCAATACACAACAGCAGTGCAACATCATAAGAGAGGTGCACAATTTCTGGCAGAGGTGCAGCTACACAGAAGCTCAGAAGAAGAATGGTTTTCAGGGTTTCATATTTGGAAGGAATTTCCTTATTTTTTTCTTTTCTTTCTTCATTGTACTATGATCTCAGAATTATCATCTCTAGACAAAGGTTGCTGGGTTTTTCCCAATTGGGTTTCCCAGGTGAAAAATACTTGTGTTATTGTTCTGTGCTTTGTCTATCTTCTAGTAATCCTATTGATACATGCAATTAAGATATATTGCTATAATTTATAAGAAAATATAACATGGTATTAGAGAATTACTAGAAGAAGCCATTGCAGAAAAAGATCCTTGGGAATTTCTCTCTAAGGAAGGTGCATCTTTTTGTCAAAATAGAATTGGATTTTGAGCATTTTCAGTTTTGTCCTGTCACTACTGCAGAAAATAAGGGTTTTTCATAGAAGTGGAATTTTTTAGTGATCCCAGCATAGGATTGTTCTCCTCCTCAAAATCAAAATTTAGAGACTAATATCGAAATTTTTGGTTGGGTAAAACTCCAGGAAAGTCAAACCCTAATTTGACCCCGAACCAGAAAACCAAGACTACAGAAGATCAACTCCAGATCCAGATCTACAATCAAGATGATCAGCATGAAGGTTGAAGATCGTTTGGAAGGGGATTCCAATTTCATCCCCTGGAAGTATAGGGTTCTTCTTCTACTAGAAGAAAATGACTTATTACAGTTTGTAAAGGCAAAGGTTCTAGAACCAGAAGGTGAAGAAGACAAACCTCACTGGAGAAAGGATGATGCCAAACCAAGGAGGATTTTAGTGGACTCAGTTAGAGATCACTTGGTTCCTCAGATATCAAACACGATGGTGAGGAGTATGTTCAAAAACCTAAATAAGTTATTTGAACAAAGTAGCATCAATGTGACTCTCACATTGAGGAGTCAATTGTCGAACATGAAGATGACAAAGTCCAAGGGTATTGCCTCATATTTCATGAGGACCATCGAGCTATGAGACAATCTAAAGTCTAGTGGAGACAATATTGAAGAAAATGATCTTGTCATGACCACCTTAAATGGTATCCCACCATCTTGGGAGTCTTTCATCCAGACTATAAGTGGTCAACCCAATTTTCCCAAATTTGATAAGCAATGGGCAGAATGCACTCATGAAGAAACAAGAATTGCAACACACCAAAGACTTCAGGGTACTCAACATGAGGAAACTCAAGCATTCGTATCACATACCAAGAAAGGAAAGGGAAGGGGAAGGAAGCCATACATTCACAAGAATCAAGACAAGAGATCAAGTCCTCCCCAGGTCAAAAGAAACAAAAGAAGGATCCATCTCATATCCAATGCTACAGGTGCTAGAAATACGGTCACTATGCTGGTAGCTGTCAAAGTTCTCACAAAAGGAAGCATGAAGCTTCAATTGCTGATGTAGAAGAATACCGTCCTCATAAGGAGCCAAGGAAGGATGATCGTTTAGAGTTATTCTTCTAATAAATGATATGAAGATCCAGATTATGAGATCGTCAAGCAAGCATATGAAGACCAGTGGACCCTGGCAGTAGGAGCCCACCCACACAACTACAAAAGATACGTATTTTATTTTACATTCTCTAGTAGATTATATCTGGTTGTTTTTGAATATGTTCTACACAGATCTACATTTTAGGTAGTTAACAAGTAGGCTCATCTAGTATTTTCTATACACATGATTATTTAAATATCCTGTCATACCGCACAAACCATCAAGGATGACAACTCCTTTATAACATACTTAGACTAGTACATACTCTTAACGATATGCTATAATGGAGACAATAAGCATCCAGATAATGGACTTACGTGTGTTGTGTCGGAGCATTGACTAAAAGGTTTCCTACAATATTTTGTTAATACATTGATTATGAAACATTGCTTACCATCTGATGGGATTTGACTAGTAGGGAATGTCATGATATACAAGGACAAGTGATCCCATTGATATATGGATGGAACAGAAGCATAAAGCCTCTAGAAGCATGTATTATGTCTCTCAGACCTAGAATAATCTCATGTAGAGATTTGGTGGTGAGAAGCAGAAAGCTTCTACAAATGTCGGTTTATATGTTGATTCAACAAGATTTAATCAACCAACTTCTGAGAGACAGAGGGAGTTATCCCTCAAAGACGAGGATTCTAGTCTATTACATATGATACAAACCTGACGACACTGATGTCATGACTTGAATAAGATAATTGAAGTATCCTTGATGAACCTGGTTGTCACCAGGATGGACAATTACTTTGCAGTCTACATTCATGAGCTCAAGTTACAACCTTTAGGAAAGAAGGGAACATTTGTGGGATATTTCAAGTATTCAAAGGCTGACATAATATACATCCAGGATTGAGGAAAATCAAATTCAGTTAGGATGTAACCTTTGAAGAAGAAATGGCTATCTAAAAAGGAAGAGGACCAGATATGGAGATCAATGATGATAAAGAAGATGAGATCATATCCCCTCAAAACATTAAGAGGGAGTCTGAAGAAATGAATAAATTGATCAGTTCCATTGATCCAATTGAGAAAGATGATGCTCCTAGAGATATGGCAGTAAGCCAGAAAAGATCCAAATGGGAACGATAGATTTTGTAGAATGAAGAGGAGCATGAAGTTCTACATGGAGCAGATGGGAGGCTAGATTTGTTTCTAGAGGGATCTCTCAGAAAGAGGGAGTCGATTATGATGAGACATTTGCTCCTATGGCTTGATATACTTCCATCAGATCGATTATTGCTATTTCAGCTATGGTATGGAAGTGGTATCAGATGGATGCCAAGAGAACCTTTATCAATGATATTGTTGACACATTACTTCTTGGGATAAGGAGTATGATAAAGGCATAAGAATTTTTTCCTAGGTTAAGGAAATTACACCATGGATATGCTGAAGAGATTCAGAATGTTGGAATGCAAGTCCACAGCTACTCTGATGGATGAAAATTTGAAGAAGCTGAGGGATTTTGCTTCAGATTCAAATTTGATTGATCCCACCATGTATTTCCAATGGATTGGGTCCTTGATGTATCCGACGAACACCAGACTAGACATTTTTTTTCCTGTGAATGCTCTCAATCGGTTCATTTGCGAACCGAGGCAGATTGAATGGATTTTTGCAAAACATGGACTCAGATACTTACGTGGCACTGTGGGATATGATCTACGATATGACTTAGAGTGTGACTTAATATTGCAAGGGTTTATGGACTCAGATTGGTCTGGATGCACTACATATATGAAGAGCATTTCAGGATGTTGTTTCAATTTGAGTTCTGCAATAATTTCCTAGTACAATAGGAAGCATAACACAGTAGCTCTCAGTACTGCAGAGGCCGAGTATATGACTGCTAGTTCAACAGCCAGAGAAGTAGTTTGGATTCATAGACTTCTTACATGATTTTTGGCTAGATTCCAGAGCCAACCGTGATTCACTGTAACCAGAGTTGTGTGTAGATAATCCTGTATTTTAGGACAAGTCTAAGAACATAAAGATTCAATATAACTTCATACATGATATGGTGCAAAAAGGTGCGGTCGAGCTCTAGTATATTTATACAAATGACCAGATTGCAAATGTTCATGCCAAGCCTCTTCCTGGAATGAAGCTTGAATACTTTCATGGAAGACTTGGAGTATAAGAGAATGTATCCCTCCTTGAGAGGGAGAGATTACTGAGAGACATTTACCATACTTTCTCCCAGCTACCTCTACTCGTCCAGGTTCTCATCCCGGTATGGGAGAAATCCCACTGACAGATGAGACATACATGTAGTAGATGGTTGGGTTCACCCAGGTATCTCTACTCATCTAGGTTCTTAGCCAGGTATGGGAGAAATCCCATCAGCAGATGAGACGGATAAGTAGTATATTTTTGGGTTCACCCAGGTACCTCTGCTCGTCCAGGTTCTCATCCGAGTATGGGAGAAACCCATCGATAGATGAGATGGACATGTAGTATATAGTTGTGTTCACACAGGTGCCTCTGCTTGTCAAGGTGCTCAACCATGCATGGGAGAAATCGCATCGACAGATGAGTCGGACAGGTAGTAGATGGACATGTGATTGCATAGGTACCTCTACTCATTCAAGTTCTCAGCCATGTATGGAAGTATCCCATCGACAAATGAGACAAACATGTAGTAGACGGTCATGCACATGGGCTCATCCAAGATCTCTCTTAAGGTATGGGAGTATTCCATTGGTAGTAGAGACGAATAGGTAGAAGAATATTCTCTCTCAGACATTCGGATAGAACAAATTTATAAAGACAAACTTCAGTATGTTTAGAGATGATGGAGACAATATAGATGTACAGATGAAACCCAGATGATGATGATGCTGATGAAGAATGAATAATACCTTCCTTGTTGAGAGGGAGTGTTGGATTTTATGCAACTTAAGAATCTATTCTTATTTTCCTCCTTCAAGAGTTGAACTTGTTGTAATTATTCATCTAAACTCTAGAAAGAACAATGTAATATTTGGGGAGAAAAGCTAGCAATAAAAGAATAAATAAAATAATAAAATATAAAATTATTTATTTCACCCCCAAGTGAAGTCGGTCCCAGCTATTTTCTGGGTGGAAAAATGGTATAAATAGAAGGCTTCCCTCCTCATTTCAACACACAATAGTAGTGTAGCAACACAAAAGAGTTGCGCAGTTTTTGGTAGAGGTGCAGCTACATAGCAGCTCAGAAGAAGACTGGTTTTCAGAGTTTCATATTTGAAAGGAATTTCCTTATTTTTTTCTTTTCTTTCTTCATTGTACTCTGATCTCAAAATTATCATCTCTAGATGAAGGTTGCTATGTTTTTCCCAATTGGGTTTCCCAGGTGAAAAATACTTGTGTTATTGTTCTATTCTTTGTCTATCTTCTAGTGATCCTATTGATAAATCTAATTAAGATCTACTACTATAATTTATAAGAAAATATAACACCTCCGGTGCTGCAATATTCCAAATCCCTTATGACTCTGTGATATTAATATTCCTTGGATCATCCCCATCACCAGGTTCTCCTGTCACATTGTAGCATTCTGTCATCAATGTCATTGTTGGTGTCTCATGTGATACTACAGGAAATGCAACTAGAACTATTTTCATGATGACATTTTAGATGTGCTGAAGTGTGCTATGTATTATTGGATCAACACTCACAAAGGTTAAAGTGTGTCAAAGTTCTACTGATATGTACCATTGTCGTGACATTTCATCCAACATATGAACAAAATCATGTACCCATTTCTCTTTCGGTCTTGACACCCATGCAGTATGACATGAAACCAGATGATCATTGGGATAATTCTTTCCATCATACTTCTTGCATTGGTAGTGATCTGTTTCCCCAAATCAAATTCCATTAGTCTGCGACATTTTGGCCAGTTGTCAATCGATTTCTTATGTGTCTCCCACCATCTTGCTTGAGTCACCTTTAGTGTTTCCTCTAGCACCAACGTTTGCTGAGTTTCTAATACTTTTTATTCAAACTATTTGATAAAGTTAGTCACGTTGGGTATCCCTTCATATGTCTCTAGTTCGATAACCTCTGTTGGGACCCAACACCATGATTGAGTGACTCACCCACATTTCCAGATCGTAGCCGATTTTGACAATTCTCCAGTGCATCGTCAGAATCCGATGATGCAGAGCTAGTACTTCACCATCCCAGCTCCCCTTTCATGGTGGGATGGATGTAATCCTCAGATATATTATATGCATGATCCCATCCTCCCACAAATTCCTCCTTTACTGGTTCAACATATCTTGTTCATTCACTCAAATCCAATGGGGCAATAATCCACATGTTGTGATTCTCAAAGGTCATCACTCTCTTCTTGAAGTTGATCACTGCTAGATTTTCATTAGCCCAACCAATCCCAAACAACACGGGATATGAGCTGATTTTGTCAATGATTTAAATATCATTAAAGTATACATAATTCTTCATTCCTTCTACTTTGACGAGTAAGTTTCGTACTCGTCCAATTGGTGACACTCTGGCTTGATTTTCCAGTCGCAATTGTATAGGGGACCAAACCAACTATGGTTTTCCCATGTTTGCTTCATCAATATGTTGACATTGGATCCTAGATACAAGATGACAGAGTCCATGTCATAGTCATCGATTTGGACATTCATTCTCATCTCCATTCCCGTTTTCTTCTTATGCAAAGAGTTCACGATGTAGTCCTATCGTCCTTTCTCTTGTCGGTATAGTAGACTTGCTATTACGTCTAGCGCACAAGATATTTTGCTAATGACAAGAAAAATTATAATAAACTTTGCAATGTTCCAACCTGCCATGATGGTCCTGCTACAAGTGTCGAATCAAAAGAAGGTGGCATTTCATAGATAGGCAACTTACCCGTATCCATTTTTATGACATATATTGCATTGAAGAACGTTTATTTCTTGGCACCAACATAAAATTTCACCTTCTTTCGAGCTACCATTCAGATTTGTGGGAGTGGACCATCATCTCCTGTTGTCGCGCCTCCTCGAGTTATGATTCCAACATCTGCAGGTTGAATCCTAGGTTTTTCTGAAAAGTTTCCTACGGTTGGTCCTTGATTCTGATTTTGAGGTTGGTTCACATCCTGGTTTACATTCTAGTTCACATTTTGGTTTTGTTTCTGTGGTGGTGGGACATTCTTCATTTGCCACTTCCTGATTAGTTGTGGACAATCTTCAACAATATGATCTACGACAATACAATAAGTACATTGTGACTAAAGGTTTGGGAAATCTCACTAATAATGTCCCAATACTCCACAATTATAGAATTGCATAGGTCTGTGACCTTGTCCCATACCTTCTCCTCAACCAAAGCCTCCATTTCGACCTCCTAGGAATCCTCCATGGAATCCTCCTTGTGGATAGTACTGTATTTGATTAAACTGTTTCTATTGTTGATTAGGCAGTGGTTGAATATACTGTGACTTTTGTGAATTATACTACATCTAATTGTACAGTGGCTGAAATAGAGCAAACTGTGGTGGTTGTTATGGTTGTGGCCTCTCCACCAGTCGGTGCTCTTCTCCTTTCATGAAATACATATCCATCGTTCTTTCTTGGAGCAAGTCATATGCTCTACAATCCTTTTCTTCATGAGAGACTGATCGACAGAAATTGAAAAACATATTCGCTGGCTTAGACACAACCTTTTGGAGATATACACATTCCTCATGTCAATTTCCTTGAGTTTGATAGGTCCGACACCATGGTAAACCACCTTGACTCAATGGATTAGGAGCACTAGCCTGTGAGTATTCATGGAAATATGGACAATGATCCTTATGATGTCCTTCCCTGCGGCATTGAGTACGCCATACTTCTTCATGTATTTCCTTTCCCTTCTTGATATCCTATAACCTAATCGCCAGATTCACCAATTGCGATTGGATCTTATTCATTCCAAACCCTATTTGGCCAAATGGTGAAGTCTCCAGCTTCATTGCAATTTCCAAAGCCTTAGTTTGTGTCACAATATTCTGCTGCATTAAGGGAATTAAAATGTGTGGCGCCAATATTGCGATGAACCATTCTTTGTGTTGAACATCACTCATTCTGAAGATAACTTTATCCATCAACATCTTGAATCACTGATCAAAATCCCATACCGACTCGTACGGATATTGTTTTATTTCGTTCAACTTAGTAATGTACTATGACTAAGATTTAGGTTTATGTAATTCTTCGATTATTCCAATCCTAATCTGCACTATTTTCTTGTACTAAGACCCTGTCAGCACTTGTACAATCTTCATGTACCAATCTGATGCTCGGCCTCAAAAGGTGATCGCAAGCTGTCCATTCTTAATGTCTTCATCTTAGACTTGCTTCATAGTCCATACTACTTCATAGAGAAACCAATATTGCTCAGGATCTTCAGTCCTACTCCCATGGAACAAAGGTATTTTTACATCATCACCCATCATTCCAGGCCTTCTTCCTATGTTCGTTGATACGCTACTATTACTTCGGTGGTGACACACCGGGAAGTATTGTGATGATCTAGTGTTTCTTTTTGAATGTGGCGTAGTGCACAGAGGTGTAGGTACATTGTTTCTTTGGGTTGGTATTTCCTTGGACGTAGGTGTATCTTGGTCATATCGTTCATTACTGTAGGGTCACTTATCCCCTTGTGATCTTCTCTCAAATTTTCTTTTTCTGGTTGCACGAAGATTCTCCTCAGTCCTATGCATCTTCTATTGCTAGAACCTCATCCCACTTCATAGAATACCACATTCTTCCTTGACTTCCCTCACAGTCTCATCGTAAATCCCACCCATCTACCCTATATCATTCAATCCAACCCTCATACCCGTAGTACCCATGACCTTTGGACACCAGGGATTTACTCATTGGAGTTCATTTTCAATATTCCCGTTTTAGAGATGAGCATCTTAATCCACAATTCCAAAGACAATATCAACCTCCTCTTGGTCCCTAGAATAATTCCCTTTTTGTGTCTCTATAGGATTTGACTTTGTCGATAGAAAACTTAGTGATATATCCTTCCAGAATGATGTCGAGCCACACTTCAACAACCCTTGATTCCTTGTTATCTACCCTTTTCATCCTCTTAATTAGCTCAAGGGTCCAGTAAGTAGGTTTGCCTCGTTGGAAATTCCTTTTATGGAAAGTAAGTTGCGCCAACCACTTGTACAAGATAATCAGGAAATCAACGAAGAGATATTCGTGGATATCAAAGTAGATGTGTCTTCCCAACCACTATTCTATTTTCATTCTGTAGCTTTGGTTTTCTTCTACTATGAACTCTTGGGCCTTCTGATCGAACCGGTCCTAGATATCTGGTTTCCTTGGGTTCCACAACATGTCATCTTCTTCCTTGCACTATGGTACTGACAATGAAACCATTTGTTGACACAGTTCAGCCGATAGGGGTTCACACACTATCGACACCCTTCGACGAAATCTCTCTAAACACTAACCTGGACAGGTTTTACCCTATCCAACAACACCTGCGAAGCAAATGCAGTCTCAGCTGTGATGGTTGAGGGAGGGATGCCTGAAACACGTTTCCGTAGAAGGGAAGAGGACTTGTGCACTTAGTCTCACTCTGTTGCAATACAACTCAGAGATTCAGGAAGGGGATTAGCTTTATCATTTATCGAAACTATTCACCATAATTCGTACAATATCTAGTATTGCAACATTTCATTATTCACTGTTGACATGTAAGAATTCATTCACTGTTGGGCCTTGTGACAGAAGGGAATAATTCATATAGAATTCTACCTAAGTAGGAAAGAAGACAGTAAGGAAGAAGAAGAAGGAGTTGTGACAGAAGAAACAAAATCAAGGAAGAAGAGAAGGATGCTACGAAAGAAGAAGGAAGATAAGGAGAAAGGTAAAGGGAAGGCCCAAGATGAGGAAGATGCACCAATTTTGTAAGCTACAATGGAAGGAAAGAGAAAGAGATGAGATGACATGGTAGAATATTCACAGAAGTAGGAATGTAGATAAGGTAACGGTCAGAAAGTGACATTAATTAAGAATGCTGAGAAAGAATCAGACCTTAGTGATTGTGGGTACGAGCTCAGCTAGAGCCAACAGAAACCACACACATAAAGGAATTTTTGTAAGTCAAGCCGATAGTGGCTTTTGGGTCATGTATTTCTAGAATAGGAAATACAACCTGTATGTTGAAGATAGTAAGTTGGATGGGATAGAGACTAAAGGTGATTATGTTAGCGTCTGTATCAAGTTAGTATTGAGTCTATAACAAGCATGTATGGGAGTTATATCAAGTCTGTAACAAGGCTATAGAAAGAGAAACCCAAGCTGTAAATGGGTTAGCCTGTTAGCTAGTTCTTGTTTAGACGATTTTGAGCTAATTAGTTGATACCAGGGTATTTTTTTTAGTAAGTGTATAGAATTTTGGGAAAGAACCTGGAGCTATACTAGAGGTAGATAGTTTTGGTTAATGACTCTAGATCGCTTAGTACCCAAAAGGACAACATTACAAATAAATCCAGCTATTAAATCCAAAGAAAAAGAGAAAAAGACAACCTCATACTATACTCTATGGCCCCGTGAATATGCTTATATCCAATGTTGTTGAGGATCATGTAGATATCCCAGTGAAAGCACTACAACATCACCTTGAGAATCAAATAAACATTATGAATTGGCATCACAATATATCCTAACCATGTCCTTGTGGATACTCATTAGCTTGATGGAAGAAGGAACTTTTCTCATCCCATGGTGGATAGGATCTACCAACTATTGGATTGATCATCGTCTTTTGATTCTCCTTATTGTTCCACTTATACATGGCTCTAGGATGATCATGCTTTTCTATTATATCCTTGGCATCCACATTAAGATAATTTTTGTTGATAGCTCTCATATAGTGGTACATTTACGGTTTCTAGGGAATAGTGATTTTTGCAATCCCATTAAGCCAATTTCTTGAGTTTTGTTCAAAATTCCTAGAAAAGGTTTATGGATATCATAACCTGCTTGATCATATGTTGTGAACTTATACAATATATCATCCTTTGCCGACCATTAGATACTCAAAGTCATGTATTGATCCTTTTTACCATTATAGAGGACTATGTAAGTTAGGTTCCCAAATTCTTAAAGGGTGCTAGCTCAATGAAAGAGCACCTACCTTACAAGCAGGAGGTTGGTGGTTTGATTCCTCCATACCCTAATGATATTATAATATCGGTTAAAAAAAACTAAATTAGTAACCAAAAAATTAGAGATAAGTGACCAAACAATGAGAGATAAGTGACCAAACAAAATGACCAAAATTCATATATAAAATTACTAAAAGCAACTAAAATAGTGACGAAAAAATGAGAGATGTGAAACTAGGCATTAAAAGGGATGCAACACATGGCAGTAATGATGAAGCCAAACATGGCATTGATATGGTAGCAAAATAAGATGCAAAGCTAGGCATTAAAAAGGATGCAACACGTGGCACTAATGATGAAGCCAAACATGGCGTTGATATGGTAGAAAGATAAGACGTTACTTTGGATGCAAAACATGGTGATACATAGGAAGCAAAATATGGTGCAACAATAGAAGAAACATTTGGCATCATTTTGGTAGGAAAACATGATGCAAAAAAGGAAGCAAAAATTGGTGCAAATTTGAAAGCGAAAAATGGCACATATTTGGAAGTAAAACATGGTGCAAAATGGGATGCTAAAGTGGTAGCACAAATGGATGCAATATTGAATTCTAATTTGGATGCTAACGTGGTGCTATTAAGGATGCAAATATGGTGCTAACGGGGATGTCATTTAAGAAGAAAAAGCGGACACTCACTAGGAAGCAAAATAAGATGTTATTTAGGAAGCAAACCTCGACGGTGTTTAAGAGGCAAAGTTGGACGCTATTCTGGAAGAACAAAAATAGAAGTTATTTTGGATGTCATCAAGGATGCTATCTAGGAAGAAAAAAAAGACATTTTTTAGACGATTTAAGTTTTGTCCATGACGCGTCCCATTTAGCATCTAGTTTGACCACTCAATGTAAAAAAAGTTTACACTAAAAAGGGACGCTAAATGGGACGCTAATTCTAGGATTTGTTGTAGTGTAATCACATATGGTCTCTTAAGGGTATCGTTAGCTTATGGTTGAGTATGTTGGTGCCATTATGTGGTTTTAAGCAATCTATAGGTGGCTTAAGACCTTGTGAATAATGTTCCAAGGAAAAATACCACCTAAAGAAACCATTAAGGAATATAAATCCATGAACAATGCCACGAGGCATGATGCATGACTTCGCAAGCATGTCCATGGCACTATGTATAAAATTTGGGGACTTTTGGCCTTGGACATGGTGAGTGGAGGAGACTTGAATCTTGGGTCATAAATGGATCTTGTAGAATTAAAGGGCTATCGAGGTTACCTCCACCAACCACGGATGGCATCTTAAGTTATCATTGGTCACAAGTCCGAGGAATGTTTGTACTTGCATAAGATTGTAAGTGCACCTGCTAGTTTGTATTGTAAATTTTGTAGATCAGTAGGTCATGACGAAAAGGACTGCAACATACTTCAGCTGCTGCAAGAGAAAATGATGGATACCTACCTAATGAAGAAGGATGAAAAAATGCAAGATGAACAAGCGCGACCTCTGTATCATCCTGCAAAATTTCAACAACAACAATATCCTCAACTACAATACCAACTGAATCAATATCCTCAATAACAACAATACCCTCTGCAAAGGGGGGGTGGGAACTTTAGAAGTCGAGGAAATCAACAAGGAGGAGGATTTGGTCGAGGACGAGGCCAATTTCTATGTTATAATTGTGGGCAGCCAGGAAAATTTTCCTAAGATTTTCAAAGTCCTACAAAAAATTGTACATATTATAAAGCATTTGATCACACTGTTGAACAGTGTCGCATCTTATTGCAAAATGGAAGGATAGAACTGTTGTTAACCCCAAGCCAGTACAAAATCCGTATCTAAACCCCAATTCAAATATTCAAATGATTTCTGTCAAACCAAGACAGCCCAACCTTGATTTAGTCATGAGAGGAGGTGTTGCGACATGAGCATACCAAAATACACCGCAAGGACATCCACAGGTGTGACCTGTGGCACAAAAGAAAAATCCTGCTATATGTTAAACAAGAGAAGGAAGTATTCTTGGAGGTGCAAAAAGACTTCATTGATACCAATCAGCCTTTGACATCTGGACAAGTGAGAGCTATTCCCGAAATATTTATCAGAAGGCCTGCCACTAAAAGGGTTAGTGAAATCAAGGAGTTTTTAAAATTTGTTTAGCATTAATCCATGAAAAAGATGCTATCGCAGAGTTGAAAACACTCATAGAAGACAACACAGAAGACCCGTGCCCTGAAAAAAGAGTTAATCAGATCAGAAGCAAACAAAAGATAGACCGAGAACTGCAAATGACCACGCAAATAGGATATTATGATTTGGACTATATCATACTAGAATTGGGCTTGGATGTCAATATATTGACAAGACAGACATGGGAAAGCATGAACAAGCTGTGATTGGACTAGTGTCCTATTCAACTAAGGCTTGCAAACCATTCAAAGGTCCTACCAATTGGTAGACTGTCCCAAGTACCCGTGTAAGTCGAAGGCTTGAGAACGTATGCCGAGTTCGAGGTCATTGAAATTGTCGATGACACAAACCCCTATCCTACACTTCTAGGGATTGGTTGGGAAATAGACAACCAAATTATCATAAACTTCAAGAAAAGGATCTTGTCTTTCAAAGATTCTTAAATAAGAGTGGTTGCTCCCATTGATCCCCTTGAAGGGAAGCGAGATCTCGAGGCTGTGCATAGATAAGGGAAAGGGAATTATTTGGACCAACTATATAAAATTATGTCTTCGAAGGAATATTATATTAATCCCACAATTGATGGAAACTTGAGTTGGCGCGGTGTAATCTCGTGCACAACCAACTAAGGAGAAGCCCTAGAAAATTAGCAGATAAGGATGCATGAAGTCTCCATGCGTAGGTGTGCAAGAATTACAAGAGTTGTTCAAAGGGTAGGAGCCAAAGCAAGCACGCTTCCTACGTATGAAGGATTGCCTAACCTTGCATCCTTCTTGGAAGAATTCAAAGAAAAGGTCACAGAATCACAACAACTGTCTACATTGGACTATGTTCTAAAAGCTACACCCGGTAAATGATGGGGTACACATAAATAATCTATCTCCAAATGGCTACAATGCAGAAGAATGATGGAGATCAGATTTGGAGAAGAGAACAACTATGCTGATAAAAAATACATGGTATTGTCAGATCCTAGAAAACATATTGAGGACTGTTGCATGACTTAGAAAGCATATCCACGATGGGAATGGGTTGACCGATTCATCCACACCTTGGAAATGGCGCCAAGAGGTTGGTACACTTTAGAGGAGCTGTGACTAGGAACCATTGAGTGGGAAAGTTTAACTGTAAACTTTACCTAGACATTTGAATTTACAAGCGAACATCCAATAGTAGATGTTGCGCTATAGGTAATAAAGGAGAGGATCTTTGAAGAGATACCTATTGGGGACACAAGCCTCGATCAATACAACATAACTATGTATAACTACACGACATGGTATAATAAAATGAAGGATCTGAAGGATAGTGACCCAGCTGCCATAATCTTCAGGTGTCAGAAGGAATGTGCAAAGTGGAAAGAGATCGCACGTGCGAAACTACATGACACCCTTTTAGAAAGGACATAAAAAAGGGGGGGAAGCAACTGATAGCGAGATTTTTGCACACCAACATGCTTGTTAACAATAACTACCAATTCAGTGATAGAAAAATATTGGTATAATGCAAAAATATTTGATCTATGAGCCGCGGTATTCCCATGCAGTGAAAAGGATGGATTCCTTTCGAAATATTTAATTGTGCATACGAAGAATGTCTAGCACCAGTTAGGGTATTTATAAAGCCTCACTACCTTGACCTTGCTCCTTGCACACCAAAGAAAAACATTGTTAATGTGTCAACCACTGAGAAATAGATTGGTGAGTTATAGTACGGTCATCTTTATCTCTAGCACAAGCATAGTTGCATGCGATTCTGTATCACCCACCTCGATAATGGAAGATGTTGCTAGATATATCCCATCACTAATGGGCCCTGTTAATGACCAAACCACTCCCGGAGTCCAGCAGAAGAACACTAAGCAAATTCTTAAGGAAATAACAAGTCCGCTAGTGACTCAATAGGAGAAACACACTAGCACCATAAAATTGAAGGAAAGAGCAGTAACACCCCCAGAGGAAATGCCACCAGCAGCGTATTTTGAGACATGAAATTTATTGCCGCCATATTTCGCACCTTGATGCAGAAATGCACAAGAATTTGCAATCCCGAAGAACGGAAAGGCTCCATTGCTGGTGCCCCTAGTAATAGAGTGTGTGAGGGTAGTAAAAGATATTCTACCCAAGGTGAAAAAGTTATATTATGGTGATGATGATACCAATACGCAACCATCCTTAGACTGCAATAAGTATATGGAAATTATGCAAGACACACCGGAAGCACCTAGAAGATATGCTGCATAGGAATGGGCTAAGAACTTGGAAAAGTCTGGCATCTTATCATTGTTGCATATGCCACATTTTGGGCGTGGAACACAAATTAATACCCGTGTTAAGCAATTACTTCTACTTGTTAATGCAGAAAAAGGCTGCGTGAGTGCCACCTATCTGGAAAGGTAAAGGCTGCACATCAAGACATCAGGAAACTGAAAAATGAAATTCAAGAGGCCGCACAAAAGAAACTAGAGTCGGATGGTAACTTCTAGAGAATTAGTGAAGTAGTCGCTGTGGCCTGTAGTCACTTGGAAGAAGGAATAACACCGAAACTGGCCCTAGATGCCAAAATAACACAGTTAGTGGAATTAGTGACGGACCTTAAGAAAAAAGTAGCGCAGTTAGAGGAGAAAAGGACACCCCGCACACCTCCAGAAGTGTTAGCACAAAGAAGAGACGCATCTACTCAGGCTACGAAAAACATAGAAGATGCCAAACAAACATGTGCTAAGGCTATGGACCAAGTTTCCCAGACTTGGGAAACCTTAATGGACAATGAGCAATCACATAGGATTGCAAATGAGCTCACTGTGGTGAAATAAAATATCACGTAGATACGAAATGGGATAAAGTAGCTTCCTTTAGAACAGAAAAATTTCAAGGCAGCAGAAATGCGCACACTCAAGCAACAAACTACTGTGTTATGCACATAGCAGCAACAATGCAAGGAAACAATAAAGGAGCTACAAGAAGAAGCATAGAGGGTCATAGGGATAATTCATCCTGTGCACCAGAAGGTGCGCTAGGTAGTGGCCTCAGTAGAAAGTAACATGCCGAAACACATTAGTTCTGACCTAGTGGAGCACATGCAAAAAATAGAAGAAGAAGTGCACGCTGAAATAGAGAAGTTTGTGAAAATTGTGGAGGATTTTCAGACCAAAATCAGTGCAATTCAGTGTATGAAGCAATAGCTCGCGTGGCTCGGGATGAGCCATAGTTGAGTGATGGGGGCTTTTTGGGCCTTGGGACAGAAGGACATAATTCATATAGAATTCTGCCTAAGTAGGAAATAAGAGGGAAAGGAAGAAGAGGAAGGAGACACGATAGAAGAAACAACATCAAGGAAGAAGAGAAGGATGATGTGACAGAAGAAGGAAGATAAGGAGAAAGGTAAAGGGAAGGAATGGGACGAGGAATTTGTGCCAGTTTTGTAAGATACGATGGAAGGACAGAGAAAGAGATGATAAGATATGGCAGAATATTCGCAGAAGCAGGTGTGCAGATAAGGTAACGACCAAAAAGTGACAGCAAGGTCGAACGTTGAGAAAGCAACAACCTTTAGCAATACCTCACCTTAGTTTCAATATTCTTTTTGTCGATCTGCATTTCATTTCCTTTCTTCTTCTCATTCTTCTATTGTCATTTCGTCTAACCATTAGAGGAAATTTGGGGTCTAAAATGGGCCTTATAAGAAAACGTGCCAAATAAGTTTTTGTGAGTTGGAATTCAAGAACCAATAGAATTTCAATAAAATAAGTCAACCATAATGGTTGAATTAACATATTTGTCATTAAAAAAAACTACTTTTTTTGTTCGTATTTTCGACATATCTCATTGTGTTTTTACTCAAATTTCGATCGGGAGAGCTCGTTGGATGCAGAATTTGATTCTGCATCCAACGAGTACCCACACTGCATACTTTTGATGGACCCCGCTACCCCAAAAACAAGAAATACTTGAAAAAACGTGATGAAAGTAGTTTTTTTCTTTCTTCCTCCAAAATTAATCAATATTATTTTATTATTTTAACTATTATTTTATTATTTTCCTTAGGAGGCCCATTTTAGACCCCAAAATTCCTCTAATGTTTCTTTTTCAATATTATTTTTGTTGATCTTCTTTTCGTTTCTTTTCTTCTCCTTATTTTGTTGTCATTTTGTTAGATTTTCTTCCTTGATATGGTCTCCGTTGTTCTGCGTTTTGTTTTTTTGATCTTCTCTTGTTTGTCTCAAAACATCTTCTGCATGCACATCTTCCATTTTTAGTCCATGCCCTATATAAAAAATGTTGCATTAACATCTACAATAAAATTTATGCATACATGAAATCTATACTAAAATTTACGCATTCATGAAATCTACACTAAAATTTATGCATTCATGAAATCTACATTGAATTCTATGTGTTCATGCATTAGCAGCAACATTGAAATTTATACGGCTATGAAATCTACACTGAAATTTATACAGCTTTGAAATCTACACTGAAATTTATGCATTAATATTAATACACCATACACTGAACTTTATGCAAGGAAAAAACTCACTGTACATGTTAATGAAATTCTGTTACTGAAATTCATTATATTTTCAAATATGACACTTTTCAATTTAACTATATTTGCAATTATAATTAAAAAATCTTATTTAAAATATGTTTAGAAAAAAATGATTTAAAAACATTTTTAATATTTAAATTATTAAAACATTATAACTATTAAAACATTATAATATTATAATATTCCATAAATGGACTATATTTTAAAAACCTTATTTTTTAAAAACATTTTTACTATTTAAATTATTAAAACATTATAAATATTAAAACATTATAATTATTAAAACATTAACTTTTTACAACATTATAATATTATACTATTCCATAAATTAACTATATTTTCAATTATATTTTAAAACCCTTATTTTAAATATGATTGAAAAAACTTTATTTAAATATTTTTTTAGTTTGTTTTTTTATAAATTATTAACTATTAAAAAATCATATTTTAATAGTTATATTAAACCATGTGCAAGGCCAACATTATTTGCGGATAATTAAATTTTTTATTTATTATTATTTTGTTAGATAGGAACATTACAACATATCCCCATATTGGGTTGTTTGTCTTGTTAACATTTTTTTTTGTATAATTAAAAATTTTATTTTTTATTATTTTGTTAGGAACAAACGTTACAATATCTCCCCAATGTTAGGTTGTTTTTCTAGCCGGCATTTATTTTGGCGGATAATTAAAAATTTTATTTTTTGGGTATTTTGGTAGGATCAAACGTTACAACATCTCCCCCATATAAGGTTGTTTTTTTTTGCCGACATTTATTTTGTTGGATAGTTAAAATTTTTATTTTTTATTATTTTGTTAAGAACAAACATTACAACATCTCCCCCATATTAGGTTGTTTTCTTGGCAGAAATTTATTTTGGCGGATGATTAAATTTTTTATTTTTTATTATTTTGTTAGTAACAAACGTTACAACATCTCCCTCATACTCAGCAATATTTTTTTGACCGACATAATATCGACAAATATTACAAGATCTCCCTCATATTGGATTGTAAAGCGCCTCTCGGTGCAATAAATTGATAAGAATAAAAAATTTGTTGTTAAAACTTTTTGTCAATTTAAAAAAATTTTAGATCTTCACAATCTTAAAAAATGAATGAATCAAAGTAAAACTTTTCTTGCTAAAAAAAAAAATGAATTTGTCTATTTTTAACTTCCAAATAATCAAAAAACAATTATTTTTTCCACAAAATATAATTGAAATTTAATTAATTAAAAATATTTAAAAACTAAAAAAAATTACCATTATCATATGAATTTAAATGCATTAAAAACTTACAAATTATTTACAATATATAATTTTAACTCATCCATTGCAATATTAAAAAAATACATAAAATATCAAAATCATGGCACAATGTAAGATTGTCTTACACCAAATAACACACTTATATTTAACTATGTAATCGTTTTTGAATGTAGAGTTATGTATTCAAAAGCTTTTTGTGGTTCCCCTAATGATGGGTGGAGTTTCAACTCAATTAGACTATTCAAATCCATAAATTTATACACTATTATGGCTCATTGTGAAAATCTTTATTTTCAAAGGAGACATTTTTTATTTAAAAAACTTGTCTTCATGAAAACAAACACTCATTTGTATTTAGGTTATCATATATAATTTGCATTCTCATAACTTGTAGCAAATAAAAAAATCAAATATATATATATATATATATATATGCAACACATTTGTGGAATATGTTAGAAGAGCTAAAGCTTTCTTTAGGGTTGAGAGTTGTTGTGATAAGGTTGTACGAGAAATTCATTGTCAAATCCAAGAGTATCGAGGGATGATCGAAATATATCAATTGTAATATTGGAGTTAAAAAAGGATACGTCATCTTCCCTACCCTTTTCGACATATACATCGATAAGATAGAAAGTTGTTTAAAAGAAGTAGGTTGCATTGGAATGATCTTAGTTAGAATAGTCATCATCCTCCTTCTCTATGCTGATGATATTTTTCTTATTTCAAGGTGTCCCTTTGACCTTGATAAACAATTAATGATTCTGAAGGATTTATGTTATAACATGGGCGTGTCTGTTGACACCAACATAATTAAAGTTATTCTTTGGCAAGTCTAAGAAAGACACTTATGCTAATTTTGACTATGACAATACCAACTTGGGGGAAGTGTCTTACAAATATCTCGGAATTGAAATCCATCACAACCTCAATTGGAACTATAGCATTGAAAAAAGCATTAATACAGGGTGGAAAGCTTATTTTGATCTAGAAAATAATTGTAAATCAACAAACCTTGTAATGTGGGATAAAAAGAAGTTCATGTTTGAAACTCTGCTCACTCCCGTTATCTTGTATGGTAGTGAAGTTTGGGGTTGTAGCATCTCTCGAGAATCATGGAGAAAGACTAAGGAAATTCAAAAGTGTTTTATCATGTATAATCTCAAAATTAAAAGTAATACACCCTATCATATTCTCCTTATATAAGTGAGCTTCCCCCCATTAAAAGCATCACTATGATTAAGTACCTAATGTACAAGAACAAGCTAAATAAAATGGAAGACTAGATACTCTCTAAAATGGCTTTAAGTTCCTGTTAAGACCATCTACGACTCAAGAGAGGCTAGTATAAAGATGTCATGGCTCAAGGTTAAACCATGGGGGGATTGACAAAAATGCCACTTTGCAAAATATCAGCAACATAAAAAATACTATCACATCTAAGTTTAAAGAGAAAATGTGGGACGCAAAAGATTTGGAGGCTAAAAGAAAATTAAGATACTACAAAGAGGTCATTAACCCTAATTTGGAAGATCAAAAGTATCTCTTTGTCTTAACCAAGTCGAAGAAGAAAATTAATATAGCCAAGATAAGTGCGAACCTCCATGAGCTTCATAGTGAAACACAACGCTGGACATTTCCGAAAACACTGTGGATGGAAAGGATCTGTCAGGTATGCAAGACTACGAGCATTGAAGATGAGTGTCACTTTCTCTTAGAGTGTCCTGTGTTCATCCACATCCGATCACAGTTTCATAATCTTTGCTTCAATACTAACCTCACCAATCTTCTAACTTGTCAAAACTATGGTGACCTTGTAACACTTCTTTCTAAGTTTTTTTTCATCATAAGATTAAAATTTTACAGCAATCTGAATAATCCATAGCTTTTCTTATAAAGTCTAATAAACTAAGTGAGTCTTAATAGTCGTTAATCATCATCATCATCACTATATATATAAACTTCAAATTAAAATAAATAAATATTTATTATTATTAATGTTTACATTATTTTATAAATATAATTTTAATATGTGGCTTCATTCAAACTAATACCATATATCCACAATAAATATTATTAAAGTTATATTAAATATTCCTTTGTCTAGGGATCTCCAACACAATAAATATTAATACAACTTATATGAAAGGTTTCCCTTTAAAATTGTTTAGGGGTTCCTTGGTTAACATTACATGTTAGATGTAATGTAAGATGGGAGTTATGAGTGTAAGATCATAATGTCAAAATCCATTTTATATAAGGAAGGATGTGCATATTAAAATAAATTGGTACTAACCCCAAAAAAGACATGGATGTGATAAAAAAGACTTTAATATAAACACATGAATATTTAATTTGATATTAGCCGTGCACAATGAGTAAAAAATTATTATTAGGTTGTGCATGTCAAACAATACTCCTATAATAATATAAAGTAATCGTAGTATAAAAAATTAATGAGAACATCTATTATAGAAGTATTTCAGAATTAATAGTATACATGTGGAGAGAGGGTTAATTTCGTCTTATATATGGAAGTTATTAATTCTTTGCCATATGTGTGATGCAAATAAAGATGGTTATTCGAGTGTTTACTGGAGCTGAGATGGTGAGGTATGAGTGCAGTGTTGGTGCACTGGTCCTTCCATGGCGGCTCTCTTTCATACTTTTATGCGCCTTTGCTAGGTTCTAGGGCCCTCGTATTTGCTCTCCATTCCGTCGTATTGTGAGGTGGGATTCTTTTCCATTTCTAGGTTCTGTAGCTGGTTTTTGGCCAGGGTTTGGACTGCAGGGTGGTCATCCCCAGTCTGCACCCTCACTTGGAGTCCCTCCCCTTCATTGGGGGACTAGTACCAACCAAGTATAAACAAAAGTGGGAAGTTTTTCGCTTATTCTTGGCTGCACTGGGGGTTTTTATGGCTCGCCACCCCTGCATTGGGTTTTCCATTGTGGTTTTTGTTTATCTGTCATCTGTCTCCCCTGGCACGTACTGGGTTGACTTGGGTATGTTCTGACGTGATCTGGGGTTCGGGTTTCTTTCACTGATTTTTCACCCTTTTGTCTCCCCTGATACAGGACTCCTCATGCACGGTTCTTTCTCGGGACTCTGCTCGTTCTTCTAGTAGTGTGGGGTTTTTCTCCACCCGACTTTTTGTTGGGCTCTTCTTGTCTCTCGGTTTGGTGTTGACATTGGATAAACCTCCTGGTTGGGTTAGGGTTTTACCCATTTTGTATTCTGTACTTCGTGGGTTGACTTGGGTTCTCCTTTGTTTGTGTCGAGGGTTTGGGGTCCTATCCTTGGGGTTTCTCTTGGGATTATTTCCCTCATGCCTCTCCTCCGGTTACACCAACTATCCGGGGCACCCTGGGGCTCAGTAGAGGGTTTGTTTCCTTTTGGGTTGACCTCGATACTTCTGTATTGGTTCTGGGGGACTGGTTCCTGGTATTATCGGCATTGCTCTTTTGTCCTGGCTTGACCCCTCTCTTCCGGCTTCTCAACCGGAATATCGACGATTCTGTCTGTGGGGCTATGATTACCTCGTCCTTGGAACTATGGTCAGGGGTTTGTCTTCCACTCTAGAACCTTTTTCATTGACCTCGTGGGTCTTTTACACATGGTTGAGTCAACTACTCCTCCTCGCTTTTGTTGAAAGAGATGTGCCAAATGTATTAAAACCCAGGAGAAGCGTTTTCGTTATGTATTAGGCCATGATATCTTCATGGATCACGTCTCTTCTCTCTACTCACGTGCTCTAGTGGGGAGATTGGAATATTGCAGGATGGATAAGGCGGCCTGGGTGGAATGGGCTACGGAACATTGGAAGCCCCTCTTCGATTATATTCCCACTATTAGCCTGTTGTCTAATGGTTGGATAGTTTTTGTTTTCCTGGAAGAGGAACACTGTTCTCTCATTCTTGATGGTATTTGGCATATAGGGAAGGGATTTCTAGTTCTCGAGCGCTGGCACTCTCGTTTCGACCCTCTCCGGGAAAGAATTTCGAAGCGCCATCTTTGGGTGCTAATGCCTCACCTGCCGTTCCCACTATGGAGCAGACAGATCCTGGAAGGCATCGGCAATAGAATTGGCCGGTTTGTCGCTGTTGAGGCTGATTTCCATTTAGCTTTTAATAAGAGGGTCTCCAGGGTCCTAATGGAGCTGGATGTTTCCCTTGGTTTACCAGCGGAGGTGGAAATCCTTTGCAATGAGCACCTCCTAATCCAGAGGCTTGACTACCTTCATGTGCCGTTCCGATGCAACAGCTACCACGAGGTCGGTCACCTGAGATGAGCTTGTCCAGACTTACGACTTGGTAGTGATGACTTGGGCTCAGATGTCTCTCTGAAGGGCTCCACACCAGCTTCCCCCTCCGCTCCCAAGCATCGGGTTCCAGGTAATCACACTGACTCACTATCTCCTTCTGAAATTGTCTCTGATTCCTTTTTGGACACTGTCGATTATCTGATTTTGTCCCATAACAAATCTCCTATCCTTGTCCCCATTTTGTCTTCCTATCCCCTTTATGACTCACTGTCGTCACAGCATGAACCGATCCATGACTAGTCACCTCCTAGTGACTCCTTTCTTTCAACCGAACATACTTGTCTGTTACACAAGTATCCCTTGGCACCTGTGAACTATCCACCAGACATCACTCCAAAAATTACACATTTCACACAACTCTCACCATCTCCGCTGAGCAATAAAGTACAGGCTCCTCCATCTCTGTCTTCTTTGGTGGAATTTCCACCTCTAACACAGGCTCGATCCCCACCGAACCATACTTCTCCCTCCTTTAGTCCTACCACTTCTCCCTCATTCTCCGACCCCTCTCTTAAAAAATCCTTATCTATTTTTACGGCTACAACCCCATCCTCCCCTTCTACCCTACACCTCAACCCCATCTGCTTTGCCAATATGACTGTCCAGAAAAAATCTAAAGGGAAAAGGGACAATTTGAAGGTTGACCTTTCCTCTGCTTCTCCTCCCTATATCCCACTTTATATTCGCATCAAAGATGCGGCTCGTGGCTTCTCTAATCGGGGACTTAGAGCGTCGTCTCCCCACCAGGATTCTTCGTGATGAAGCTCTTATCCTTCAACATTCGAGGTCTTGGAGGTAAGACCAAAAACCATCACCTTCACTCTCTCCTTAAGTCTCTTGGTCTAGATATGATCCTTTTGCAGGAAACTATGTGTAGTTCCTCTCCTACTTTACTTACCTTCTCTAAGATCCTCCCCTCATGGGAGTTCTGTGCGATCAGTGCATTGGGCCTTTCAAGAGGCCTCCTCACTGCCTGGAATCCACAAAAGATTAAGTGTAAGGCATTTCAGAATTTTGCTGGTCTTTTGGTTCAGGCTTCAGTTCGAGGGTTGAAAGTTCCTATCTCCATCCTCCATGTTTATGGTTCTTATAAAGACTGTGAAATTTTTTGGGAAAAGGCTCACCGTGGGGTTTTACTCAGCATTCTGAATCTTGTATTAGGCGGAGACCTCAACCTTACCTTGTACTCCTCTGAGATATGGGGACATAAATATTCTCCTGATCCCCTCTCTCATCATTTTTTATCCCTCTTTGACTCCGTGGGACTTGTGGACCTCGCACCACATTACGCTAGGCCTACTTGGCATAATGGTCGTGCGGGGGTAGAAGGTATATGTAAGAGACTGGATCTTTTTTAATTTCTGCATCCTTGATCCCTTCTTTGGGAGTTCATAGGGTTTGGATTCACTGTGCATACATATCCGACCACTACCCTATTTGCTTTGAATGGGAAAAGAAGAGGGGCTCTTGTAACTATCCATTCAAATTTAACCGCTCGTGGCTTAATGACCCTTCATTCACTGATTGGTTTAAGGGGCGATGGTCTCTTCTTGCCCAATACGACAGCTCCCTTGGCATTGATTCTATCATCCATAAGTTGCGTATCCTTAAAGATGAAGCCAAGGTATGGATTAAAAACAAGCTGACTAGTATGGATTCTGTGTCAAACTCTCTCAACCAAGATATTGGATCGCTCCTCTTGGGCCCGTCTAATGGCATCCTATCCATGGATGAAATGGCACATTTGGAATAGCTCAGATCTGAAAAGCAGAAGATCCTGGACCATTACCTGCTCACTTGGCAATTAAAAAGCAGGACGAAATGGGCCCTATAGAGGACTCTAATACCAAATATTTCCATACGACAGCCTCTGGCAGGAGGAATCAAAATGCGATATGGTCGCTGGTCGATGCTGAAGGAAATAGTTATGAAGATGAGGTTTCTCTAAAAGATCTAGGTAAGTCACATTTTTCTTGTATTTATAAGGATGATGGTGATACTTCTTTGGTTTAACAACTCAAGGTTGTCATGCTTTTTCCTAAGATGATTTGAAACGAGCAAGCATCGAACCTTACCTATCCTATAAATCTCGGGGAGATTGAATTTGCCCTGAAATCCTTTAAAAAATATCGAAGCCCCGACCCTGATGGATGGCCTATGGAGTTCTATCTGCACTTCTTTGAACTTTTGGGTCAAGAGTTATTGTCAGCTGTGGACTTGACTAGGGAAATGGGTTTTATCCCTCCCTCCCTGAACTCGACCTTCCTTGCTCTCATTCCCAAAATGGATAAGCCTCGGACCTTTGCTGATTACAGGACCATCTCTTTATGTAACCTACTATACAAGTTGATAGCAAAGGTCATTGCTGTCAGGATCAAGCCCTATTTGGACTCTGGTATCTCACAAGAACAATTTGGATTCTTGAAAAATAGGCAGATCACTGAGCCTATAGGCATTGTTCAAGAGATTCTCCACTCCGTTAGAACAAAAAATATCTATGCCTTCATACTCAAACTGGATCTCATCAAGGCATTCAATCGTGTAAATTGGGCCTTCATCCGATTCATATTGATTCAAATTAGGGTACCACTTCTCACTGTCAATTGGATTATGGGCTGTCTTTCCACTGCTAATTTTGTTGTCTTGATTAATGGGACCCCTTGAAGTTTTTTCCAACATCACGTGGTATCCGTCAAGGTTTCCCTTTGTCTCCTCTTCTCTTCATCCTTGTCATAGAGGGTCTCAGCCTCCTTATCTCAGATGCTAGACACAATGGACTTATTAGAGGAATTCAGATCTCATCCTCCCTTGCCCTTACCCACCTCCTATTTGTGGACGATGTGATTCTTATGGGTACCGGCACTCTTTGGGAATGGGTTGATTTTGATGTTATACTGGAGACCTTCTGTAAGGTTTCCGGAATGAGGATCAGTCTGGATAAATCTTGTTTCCTTTATAATAATATTGATGATGCTACTCTTATGGACATAGCCAGAGTACTTCCTTATCAGATGGAGCCAATTCTCACTGGGTTTAAGTACCTCGGTTTCTATCTAAAGCCTCTTGGATACAGGGTCTGTGATTGGTTATGGTTGGTTCAGAAATTTGAAAAGAAAATCTGTAACTGGACCCACAAGCTTCTTTCCCTTGGAGGTAGATTGATTCTTGTACAATATATGCTTTCCAGCATTCCGGTGTACTGGCTGGGATTAGCTCCTATTCCAGCATCCATCTTGCACAAACTTAGGAGCATTATGTTTGCCTTCTTATGGGGATCTTCTGAGAATAATCGTAGATATCATCTTGTCAACTGGCAGTGTTTCTCATGGCCAAAGGAACATGACGGATGAGGGATTAAAAATATGCATTGGTTTAGCATATCTCTGCATCTAAAAAACCTCTGGATGGTGTTGATGAAGGATGGAATTTGGCATCGTGTCCTCACCACAAAATACATGAAAAATCTCACGGTGGTGGCGTGGCTCAGAGAAAATAAATTTTTTACTAGGAGGGTATCCATTATCTGGAGGGGATTTATACAGACCCTACCATGGATGGGCCATCACCTGGTTTGGAAAGTGGGTAATGGTAGAGATATTTTGATCGGTGTTGACCCGATTATCAGTGCTCCCTCCTCTTACATCCTTCCAGAGGAGCTAAGATCATTCCTGGCGGACTTGAACATCTGTACTCTCTCACAGGCTCACAACATTTTACCGGATTCTCAGAACTATTGGTATACGGCTGATGAATTGGGTATTGATGGGGTCTGGAAAGAAGCATGGGATGCATATACAGTGGGTCTGGCTCTGGGTGGAATTCATCTCACTACACAAGTCGATTCACTTGTATGGGACTACAACAAAATTGAAGGTTCCATTTCAGCAAAACATGCTTACGAATGTATTGTAAAATCATACTCTCCACATCTTGGACATCGCTCCAACTCTTTTTTATGGAATAGTGCTCTCCCACGCAAAATAGGCTATTTCATTTGGTTGGTCTTCAAGAATAAAATATTCACCTGGGATAATGTCCAGAAAAGGGGTCGGTCTGGCTCAGGCATCTGTGTACTGTGTTATTCTAATGAGGAGACCGTTGCACATACTTACTCTAATTGCACAGTTTGGAAAATAATTCTTGGCCTCTTATGTGATCAGTTCCAGCTCTCTTATCCTTCTCACGTGGACTCTCCTTCCTCATTTTTTAGGAATTGGGTAGGTTATTACACAAAGAATATGACTCTTCAGTCTATTCCATTCCATATAATGTGGATCATATGGAAATCCCGTAATATTGCCATTTTCGAAGGAAAGAAAAGGAATGTTCACAGCATAGTTCAACAAATTACAAATCATGTACATACCTATTCTTCTCTGCCTGTCAAAGTTAAAAAATATAGGAAAATAGGGAATCCTCCCTGTATGTATTTCCCATGTGGTTTTTTTGATGGTGCTTCTACTAGCAAGACAGCTAGTGTTGGTTACAGCTTATATTTGAATGAGACTCATCATTTCAAGTTCGCACTGGGGGTTGGATATGGCACCAATACAAAAGCAGAATTACTTGGCCTTTGGGATCTTCTGCTATCTTCCCATATGATGGGGATCCCCTTATCCCACATTTTCGGCGACTCACAAGTCATCATTAACTGGGCAAAGGGATCGACCGCTCTCTCCCCACCAGAACTCTTTCACTGGTGCCGAGAAACTCAAAAGCTTTTTTCTAGCTTTCTGAATCTGTCATTCATTCACATCTACTGAGAACACAATCGGATTGCTATCGTTCATTCACATCTACTGAGAACAAAATCGGATTGTTGATTGTCTGTCTAAAACTGCTCTCACATTTTCACAGGGTAATGGTTGTTTCTCTGAATTTATGGAGGATCATCTGGTCTCACATGATTCATTTTAGCTCTTTTGAGCTTGGATAGGGGAGCTTACTCCTCTTATGATTGTTGACATGCTGCGCATTGAGTAGCCTCTTTTAGATTTCATATCTAATCCCTTTGGTTCTCGGTAGATGAGAATGATGTGACTGACTCCATAGATGATGAGACAATACTTCTGATGGGAGCCTTTACACATTTGTATTGCCTTTCCCCCTGGTAGCGTCTTGAGGAGAATAACTAAAATATGAGCTGTATACTTCTGAATTGTAACCCACTAATGGGATGGCAGGATTGATGCCCTTTTATTCTTAATAAGAATAACAAGGGCATGCTTTTTTCTTCCTGAAAATAAAAATAAAAATAAACATTGTTATTCCATCTTAATAAACGAGGATATTTTTTAAAGATTGCGTTCATCATTATATCAATATGTAATATACTATTTTTCTTTTAATGCATAATCATATTCATAGGAACAAATAGTTTGAATTAATATTAGTGTTTAAATTAGAGAGAATGTGTAGTTTTTCAACATTTTTTTATTTGTTTTTTTATTGTTTTTCATATAATAGGGTAGAATTTTTAAATTAATTTTTGAAAAAGTATATAATTGTTAAACTTGTATAATCTTGATGTTTTTAGGGTATTTGTGTTTGTTGAATTTATTTATGCATTCAAAAACTTGATTTGGGTACTTCAAAATTTAGATTTTTGAAAAGAAAATTAACAAAATTTTGATTAAAAAATAATTGGAAAGTCCAAAACGTCTAACAAATAGACTACTCCATTTTTTTTAATTGATAAGGAGTAAATAATGTGTTGCAATGGATTTGTAAACTAAGCAAAGCCTCTATTTTTTAAAATCTAAATATTACCTCAAAAGCTATTGTTTTACAAACCAAATTGTGCTTTTATATTGTGTTGTAGGATAATAGCTATCAATTTAGAGCATTGATCGACCTTCATTTCTTCGAATAAGGGTGTTGTTGCAATATTTTTTATTTCATCCCCATAGATAATATAATATTCTTCTTTTTAATAAATCTGACATTCTATTAAAAACTATCAAAATGTACAAGAGAAGAAAGCCAAATGGACAAACTAAAACAATTGACGATCCATTAAACAAACCAAATTCGACATAGAGTTTTATACTGATCATGATCCACCATAGGCCAAGGGTTATGGCCACAAAATAGATGGTGAAAAGATTGAAATCTATCATACATAAACAAAACAAGATACAACATGAGCCACACTTGTTCATCAAAAGGAGCACACAACACATAACATGTAAGATTTTCTTAAGATCTTATTAGATTATCTAGGATCTTTATCTGAAAGAATAACAAGTACAACGAAATGCATAAAATGTATAATATGCACAAGACACAAATATTTTCATCGGGGAAACTATAAAGGAGAAAACCCCGCAAACTTCTTCATAATAGTAAGATAATAAAAAGCAGTAATAAGAAATGTTCAACAACTATCTTACTCTCCTCCTATCACTTTTTCTCTCTCTCAAATTCCTTAGAGAGTGTGTGAGGTGTGTATAAATGAGGGAGAGAGCATCCCTATTTATACCCCTTCAAGTCACTGACCAAATATAAGATCCGATCCTACATGTCATCTCACATGGGGCTCAATTCTCCTAGAGAGACCACGATTACATATTACATGATGTTACATTGGGGACTATTACCCCGACTTACAACATAGGTTGTAACTCAAGGTATATACACAATTTAGACATCCCGCAAAGGGGTAACACACATCCCCAATGGGGGTACAATAACATACAATGATAATATACATCATAATATCTTCCGAAGTTACAAATACATCAAGACTCCCTCTTAACTAGGAAGGTAGTCTCTCTCTATACAGTCATCAACACATCTGGTCAGGTCTTCATCGCATCATCATCATCACGGAGTCATAGATTCTTCATCATAGCTGCTTCCACAATCTTCTTATAATTTTATCATCATCCCATACTATCTGTCATCAAATTTTCTACAATGCCAACCCTTTTTCATGCTAGATGTAGGCCTAGTCCTCTGCCAAGTCTTCATCTACAGTGCCAGCCCTTTTCCATGCTAGATGTAGGCCTATCCCTCTTCCAGGTTTTCATCATCTCTATGAGAAATCCATCAAGTAGGTACATCTCAATACTTATTATATTCCTCTTTCAAAACCTGTAGGATCTCCCATGACTGATTATATGCTACTGCAAAACCTGAAGGAGCATCCCAGGATTGATTACATGCCTTGCAACACCTATGTACCCTACTATCATATTCATCATCTTATAAATCATCTCATTGTCACATGGAGCACAACCCAAATACACATAGCACAACACTCACATTCACCGACATGATAGGACAAACCTACTACCATTTGGGAAAATATTCTAGTACTTAAATCCACCGACATGGTAGGACACACCTACTACCATCTGGGAAAGGCTCTGCACTTACATCACGAACATGGGATGCCCAACCTGTCACCGTGTCGGATAGGCTCTTAGCACTTATATCACAACCATGGGAGGCCCAGCCTACCACCATGTTGAAAAGGCTCTTCACTTACATCCGACCATGGGAGGCCCAACCTGCCACCATGTCAGAAGGTCTTTGAACTTAGATCTGACCATGGGAGGCCTAGCCTGCTACCATGTCGGAAGGGCTATGCACTTACATTCGACCATGGGAGGCCCATCCTTCCACCATGTTGGAAAGGCTCTGCACGTACATCCGACCATGGGAGGCCCAGCCTTCCACTATGTTGAAAATGCTCTGCACTTACATCCAACCATGGGAGGCCTAGCCTGCCACCATGTTGGAAAGGCTCTGCACTTACATTTGACCATGGGAGGCCCAACCTACCACCATGTTGGAAAGTCTCTCATGTGTATCTGCATCTTCTGGACTCATCACTTCCTCTTGGAAGGAACCTCGATCTGAAGTACACACTAGAGCTCCATTGCTCCTCTCTAAGTCATACAAAAATGCAAGTCAGATCAATAAAATCAAACAGTAAATTTCAAAAGAAACATACTCCCTAAAAAATAACCGAGCAAGTGGAAACATATTTTTCCTCAGCTGTACTCAATGTCATGCAGGAATGCCAAACCAGTAACCCATACTGGATCTCAAACTGAAGAAGCAACCCAAGGCACTCTTCTTCTTAGTGGCACTACCAATTTGAATCAACATAACCATGTAGGCTAGTCTTCTAATTCGTATCATACTTGAGCCCATAGTCAACTGCACCCTTCAGGTACCTCACTGCATGCTTCGCAACCATGTGAGAATGTCTCAGATCCGTCAGGAACTGGCTCAGGTCGTCCACAACAAACCATGTGTCTGGTATTGTATTCATTAGGAACATCAATCAACTAATCATTTAATGATACATCGTGGCATCAACCATCTCTGATGAATAATTACTCAATAGATTCAGGTTCGATTCCATTGGAGTGGCCATGGACTTGTAGTCCATCATGCTGAACCTCTTCAGGATATCCATTGCATACTTCCCTTTTCCAAGGGAGATTCCATCCGCACTTTGCCACACCTCCATGTTTAGAAAGTAGTGCATCATACCCAATTCCTTCATCTCAAACTCGACAGCAAGTCTCCTTCTTGCATCTTTAATGAGTTCCTCTTTTCCTGTTAAGAACAGGTCATCAACATATAACAGGAACATCATTGGTATTCCACCTTCAACCTTTTAGTAAAGGTTGGAATGTTGTTTACTCCTAGTAAATACTAGAGCCATCAGTAAGTTTTCCATCATGTCGTAACATGTCAAACCTCAGGATCTTCTACAGTTACTCCCTCTGAAGCAGAGCATCATTCTCCCTCTACCTTTTGTACTCTATGTACTAAAGCATTTTGTAATGGAGTGACGAGTAGCTTCCTCTGCTACTAATATTCTATGTATCCATCTAAGGTCACTGGATACCAAGATCCTCTATCTTGAACTTTGTTGAAAAGTTCTCACACCCATCTGTGAGCTTTTCATCCTCTATAGGATTTCATCTTCAATCAAAGGTTAAGATCTTCATCACTCTAGGTGATCTTCAAGCTCCTTATGTAACTATATGTTCTATCCCATGGGTTCCTTCTGAGCTCGTACAAGCCATTCTTTAATTTGAACACATGAGTATGCCTATCATGTGTCTCAACTCCCAGTGGCTACAAATGTCTCTTCGTAGTCCATTCCTTCTTTTTGTGAGAATCCTCGTGCTACAAATATTGCCTTAGATCCCATGATGTTTCCATCTACCGCGTTGGATCTTGTATATCCATATGGAAGACACTACAAACTTCCCTTCAGGTCTTGATATCACATCCTAGACATCATTCTTCTTGAACTGTGCCACTCCTTCCCTTACTTCTTGGCTACTTCTTCATAGCTGGAAGGATCTGCATCAATGATGTCGCTCAATAGTGTCACATAACTAGAGTGTGTCTGAGACCTTTTTCTTTCTTTGTAAGTAGTGTCATACTATTTTTCATCTTGGATTATTTCTCGTGCCCAAGGTGGTCTTCATCTCTCAAGGTGGATCTACCGTTCTCGTTATATTCTTCTGAAGCTATTTATTTTACTATGGTGTCTTTGACCCGAGAAGCTTCAGTTTCCTCTTTTGAATTGTCATTACTTGTTATTTGGAATGTCCTACAAGTCAAGTTCAGTTGTATGATTATAAACATATCATAATTTCCAAAACATATTAATAGTGACAAATATATGTCACATAGCCATGTGACTATTTTATCCAATGCTACAACATTCATCCATATCATGTATACATACAATAAATTCTAGATGCATTCTACCCTAATTTTTTTAAGAGTGTGTACTATTCTTGGTATGCCAGCAAAGAGGTTTCAATATAGATAAGTAGTAATGGAACATCATTGACTTCTTACCCAACATGTGCAATTTAGTAGTATAAATGCAAATACTCAAACATGCATAACACATCAACTGAATATAAACACATGAATAACCAAACAACATCATGAAATGACAATTGAATACTTATCTTTATTTGTTTTGTGGGTAGAATCCTTCTTGAGCCTTCAACTTCATCATCTTCTTCATTCATAACAACATCATTTCTTATCCAAATGCTAAGATGGATAAGAGGTTCTTCAAGAATTGAGTCCGTCATATTTCTCATCGCTTGAGGGATCTTGTTTGAATAGTAAAAGCTTGATCTTCAGTTGCTCCCATATTCTCTTCTCTTATTATGAGTTGAGATTCCTCTTGTGTGCACTCTTCCTAGAGTCCGTTGAAGGTAATCACATTCTTCTTGCACACATTCCTTGAATGAATGAATCCCATGATCTTGGGAGGGCATTCAAGGTAGTTATAACAATATATTGTTCTTATTCAATTCCTTCATCATATCATTGAACAATTCCTTTTGGTGTATTCAAGGATGAGGGATGAGATGATGTTTAATATAATCTGCAATGATTCTCTTGGCTCTAGCCTTAGCCTAATCTCCCTCTGGCTCCTAGAACTTTCTTACTAAAATACTGATCCAAGTCAAATTATTCAATGATCACAGAGGTCCTATACTTCCATACTTGAAAGTTGTCAGCTTCACCAAGATTTTCATCAAGCTGGTGTGATTAGTCATTTTGAAATGAGAACCTCAAGTGTAAATAGAAAAAAATTAGATCTTACCGATTTGAGGTGTCCGTCCTGGTTCTGAAGCTGGCTGATCTATGGTTTTTCAGAGAAACCCTAATTTTCAAAAATTGGAATTTCAAACTTCTGATTGGATAGAAAGATGGGCCACTTCAAGGCGAGCTTTTCAATGTACTCATTTTCTGAAAACAGTGGAGGGAAACTCCCAGAACAGGAATCCCTAGTTTTCCAATTTCTTCTGTAGAATTATTGATATTGATTTTGGTGTATCTCCAAAGTTTGGGATCCTTAAGGTATGAATATTCTCACTGTATTATCTTGATAAGCCTTATTTCTAACCCCAAAGGTTAGAGCAGAAATGGATTCTCCAAGTGGGACTTATTTGGATTTTCCCAAGGTGACTGTTTTGGGGACTGTTCAGCATATATAGCGTGTACGGACTTCCATGTGTCACTATTTCACATTCCGGGTCTGAAAAATGTACCACAGAAACTACAGACCATGCCCTACCTGAAACATCTTGTGAAATTTGGTTTGCACATTCCTAGCCCGAGATATAGAAAATCTCCCTATGTCACATGTTTATGATTGTATTCTGGAGGAGGCTGGAACCCTGATTTATAGGAACCATATCTCCTAAGGTATAGAGAATCCGAGGTTGAAATGGTTACAAAGTGTACAACAAAAATTTCTCTTCATCCTGTAAAATTTTTGGCTTCTGATCCTTCTCCAATATCGCGTTATAGCAAAAGTTCTAGGATTACTAAATTCAGTCTTCTAGGGTTTTCAGGCATGAAACCCTAATTTCCAATAACTGGCATTGTAGTTGTATTTCGGCCGTACAGTGAAACTTATCTGATTCAGAAAATGATACCACTAATAGATGCACCCTAGTGAGGTGAGTTAGCCTAACCCTCCTTGCTTGATGATCTATGGAGAGAACACCTTCAACTAGGAATCCCTAGTTTTTGTAGTTGCACAGTGCCTTCTTTCACAAAGGCTCTAATACCATGTTAGATTTTCTTAAGATCTGATTAGATGATCTAGGATCTTTGTCTGAAAGAATAACAAGTACAACAAAATGCATAAAATGTAAAATATGCACAAGACATAAATATTTTCATCAGGGAAACCATAAAAGAGAAAACCCCGCAAACTTCTTCATAATAGTAAGATGATCAAAAGAAGTAATAAGAAATGTTTAGCATCTATCTTTCTCTCCTCCTCTGACTATCTCTCTTTCTCAAACACCTTAGAGAGTGTGTGAGGTGTGTATAAATGAGGGAGAGTGCCTCTGTATTTATACCCTTTCAAGTCACTCACCAAATATAAGACCCGAGCCTACATGTCATCTCACATGGGGCCCACTTATCCTAGAGAGACCACAATTACATATTACATGATGTTACAATGGGGACTATTTCCTCGACTTACAACAGAGGTTGTACCTCAAGGTCTAGACACAATTTAGACATCTTGCAAAGGGGAAACACACATCCCCAATGGGGGTACAAAAACATACAATGATAATATACATTAGAATATCTTTCAAAGTTACAAATACATCATCATAACAAGACTAATAATCAGTCCAAATACGAATGGGAGGAGAAGCAAACTGCTAATCACTTGAATTTTCATTCTTGGCACTAGAAGGCTTGTGTAGCTTGAACAGTGGGGCATCATGATGAAAAACCATTTGAGTGTCCTAAGGATTCAAAGGATCCTGACTAAACCTTTTACCTATCAATTCCTGGCCTAGAGCATTGATCTTGCAATAATCCAAGCATCAGAGTTCACATGTGCCTGAGTGAGATGTCAGAGCCAAACCTCTAAGCAGTTCATCCTCACATGTAGGGTCATTCCTTAGGAATCACTATGGGATTGACCCTTATTCCATGATAGACCGACCTAGAAAATATTTGGTATACCATATAAGGACAAGTGTTTTAGTATAACAAGTTTTCCTGGTTCGAGTAGAGCTCGAATATTTCACCATATGACCAAAATATTCCACCAATCTTGGTGAAGCTGGCTTCTTGAAGGATTTGAGTTTGCATATTGTGAATGTGGTTTATAGCGATGGGATGAACTCAATCGTCAAAAAAAGCCTTGGAATTTTTCTTATCACGAATAGCCCACGGCATATGGGATTGGTGGGGACTAGCAATGGTTCTCCACTCTATGTGCTTAAGTGAGCCATGGCGAAGGTATAGGGGGGAAAACATAGACTGAAGGGGATTAGAGGTTGTGAATGCAAAGTTACTAAATGGCAGAACTAAAGATATGGGAAGAAATCATGTGGTAAAGGTGACAATAGCCAAAGGGAGGGTGGCAATATCTCTTGTTGAGTGTAATCATTAGCCATCACATCTCCAGATCTAAGTGAGTATGGAGACTGAAGGAGGTTGAATGCACCATGAATTTTGGTCTACTAATTGAATCTTGCAAGGGAAATATCGCTGGAAAGTTATAGATTCTTGTGATTGAGGTAGATGGTCCCCACCTTCCCATGATGCATGTTAAGAGAAAACCTTCTCTCAATATAAGTGTGACGTGGATGGTCCACATGTCAAGTGGTCGTCCACTCTATCCACCAAATGTCACAATCATGGGAACGCCGTGTGGTTGGGATTGAGGAAACACTCATTATGGGTACATAGATAATATAATATTCATCAATGCCTTGTTTTTGTATAAAATATTGATAATATCTAAAATGATCATTTCACATTTGTTCTTATACTTTCTCACCATGCTATAGACATGTATCCATATTTGTATCATCATCATCTCTTTCATCATCACTAGTAGTGTTCCCATGATCAACATAATACCTTTGTATTTTTTTATAGGTTGGTCAACTAGGAGGCAAGGTAATGATAAAATGCTAGTGGGATTGATTAATCCATTTATTAAACTTTCCACTTGCCCTTATTTCTCTCAACTCTATTGTTATGGAGAAAACTTCCTATGGCTTGGGGTGTACCACAATAGACAGAGAAACTGGAAAAATCAATCCCTTCCCAATATGCAAGAGAAATACAACATATAACACTAAATGATCTTGACACATACCTTATTCTGGACGATTGTAGTAGATCCCTGTTGAGCTTTTTCCAATCCCGCTTGCGTTAGCAATTCACTCTCAACAACAGTAAACAAGGGAAGCATGCTATATAAAATAGTGTTAGGCCTACTCTAGCATATACAATCAATGATATATAAGCAATTAAACACATCCATGGATTCAATATTCATTTAAATGCACATCATTGGACATAAAAAGATATTTCTATTAAATAAATCAGAGATTACGTAAGTGATAACCTCTGTCAGCACGTCTGCGAACTGGAGAAACCGAGTCCTCCACCACCTCAATCCTCCATCTCTCGATAGCAAGCTCACAAGAAAAGGAAAGCTTGGGAAGAACACAAAGTGCTCCAAGGGACAAAGGGATGTAGACTCAAGTATAAGAAAGCTACAACAACAATGGAATATAATTTTCTTGCTCTTCAATTCCTCCTCTTCAATGTATCCAAAGGGTTCCTTATATAGTGCTTCAATGGGGTAATGGAAGGTCAAATCCGAGTGATCTGGAGGCATATGGAAGGCCAAGAGACAAGTGACTCGGATCCACATCAAGGAAAACTCCAAAAATATTTGGCCTTTTGTACATATCCCGATGTATGCGGGTTTAAGGGTAATATTTGCATATATACGCGAGAAAGGGATTAAAAGTTGCATACAACAAATAATGAGTGTTTTTAGGAATGATCTTGGAAACATCAAAGGTACAAAACTAGTCCATGGGGTCCAAAGAGTCTATAGAGGGACAGGGAAGGTCATAAAAGTGTGATCAACCATGTGTGGTAAAATCAGCTATAACAGATGCCCCCTAATGTGTGAGGTCAGAGGAGTAACATGATGGCTGAAATACATTATAAATCCATCCTAGAAGTGGAGTGATGAAGAAATAGGTGGAAGAACCAGCCATCCAATAGTATAATACAATAATCAAACTCTGCACATGACTGCAAATACATACAGTAGTCCCGGATATATAAGAGTACAATGGCCATGAATAGGCATGATATACAAACTGTGACATGTGTGGTCATCACCACGTACAATATACAATAGATGAGAATCTCCATGATGAGGATATACAAAGGACCAAGATCTCCATGAAAGCTAAAGATATACCAAGGATCAAGATCTCCATATAGGCTAAAGATATCTGACATACACTGGAATCAAGTCACGAGAACATAAATCTCATAAACATTGGCACGATCAAGGAGGTAGCATATATGAAACGCCACCAATCTGGAAAGTCTTCTACACAAAACGCTATGAGTACATGTCCTACTATGTGAATATAGGTGTTGAGGTTGAACATAGTAGTCCATCGTCTGATTACTGGTTATTGATGTATACCGTTAACAGACGCGAGATCATCCATCGATAATGAAAATGGGAATCAAGGTACTAGAGTGCAATCTAACAAGTGCAAATAAATGTGTTGAGGTCAAACACTTGGAAGAATCCATCGATCAGGGGACATTGATGTATTCCCAAAACTATCGATGACGAGAGAACCTAATCTACCATTTATGATTGTAAGTCTCAAGGAACTCAAATGAATCTAGACTCCTACCCCAAAATAAATGATTTGAAGTCGATGGGATGGAATCTGTTGGAAGGAGGGCATTAAGGCATCCCCCATCAACCAACACGAGGTACTCAGCAACGTTATATAATGTGGAAGGACTCGAACAAGATGTGCACGAACCAGTAATAGTACTGAGAATGACCGACATGCAAAGTCAAGACAACTGAGGAATGGCCGACTCAGGATTCAACTTCCTTCGAACAAGAGCATAAAGGCGAATGGTGACTGACTGTAGGCAACATAGACTCGATATACAAAAGTGGGACATCTCTGTGACACATGAGGCATCGACAGAGGCTCCATAGAGATTGGAAGATTATCCAGTTAATGGAGATAAACTCAGAGACACGAGTACAGCTCCTAAAGTCAAAATACTAACCCAACCAACGGATGTGATATACAGTGCTCTGTTTGAAGGCGACATGACTCAACTGCTTCCAAAGATAACATCTTTTCCTGTCCGACTTTTTGGTTTTTTTTATTTTTTTGACTTTTTCAGATATTTTGAAAATCTTGAAAAAGAATAAAAGTGCTTTATAGTTACAAATCTAGGAGGAGACGAGTGTCAAAGGGAGAACAAACTAGTTCCAAGTAGTGGACCATACCTATGCTCAATGCAAGGAAACATGTGCAGGATAACGACACTTGGGGGAAAGTCTCCTCACGATAAAAAATGGGGAATCAAGCTGCAAAAGATATATAAAATGGCTCTACTTGGCTAAACATGAGACAAGCTCAGGTTGTATGGCTGATAATCAAAGCCAGGGAAGTCGGCATAAGACTCAATAAGGCAGCCAAAACTCATGATAATTAAATTACAACTTGACATATACAAGGGATTCCCGGGGAAAAGGCTAGCCTAAAGGTCAGCAGGAGTATGAAGTTGTTTCTCAAAGTCACGATGGTACTATACAAAGGACTCCCACACCCTAAAGGAGAAATGTCGGCATGGGAACCAAATGCAAAACATGATCTAACTAGGGTACCCATGTATGGTGAAGCTCTACCATTCACAACATGTCACTTCTAAAAGCAGCAAGAAGGTTCTGTGACAAGATGGAATGGGTTCATACCTAAGGTTAAAATGAAACAGTCATAAGGTTATGCAAAATGCAAACGGATGTGAAACCTAACCTATATGCCAGTTTAGACATAATACCTACAGTAGGCACGAATAGATCAAAGCCACAGTCAACCCACACTAAAAATGGACTCCTACAACATCAAATTAGTTCAAACGGTCCAAAATGGTCAAAAACTATAGAAAGTGGGTAAAAATTTAAATTTTTTTTCTATAAATAGTAAAAAATTTAAAAATTTTCATATCATTTGAAGTTTTTACCCAACATAGTGTATTTGAGCTCAGAACTTCAGAAGCTAATTCCGGGAGCATCGTCTAGTGAAATCTCTCCGCGTTTGATCCAAGTAGATTCTCATGCCCTCATCTTAGAATTTCATGCAATTTTTTTGAATTTTCATGGTCCATTTTATTTTTTAAGCCATCCATACTTGTGTGTTTCGGCCCACTCAAAAATTGGGCTTTTTTCCGCGTATAGGGCTCACCATACACGGAAAAAGCACTGAAACCCGCGTACATATGCGACTGTTTTGAGAATAGTCGCATATAGGGCCGCAAACAAGGTTTTCAAAGGCAAACATTGATCAAAACTTTGGTTTTTTGTGCAGGATGGTGTTAGAGTGGAGGGAAAGAGAGCATGGTAATATGGAAGAAGTTGTGAAAGGTGATCTAATTCCCCAACAAGCATTACGGGCATGTGGTTTATACAAGTTTTGGTGTCTTGGCAGCCCGAGGGCCAAACCAAGACTACTCTAGTTGTTGGTGGACTACTAGGATCCAGAATTTGAGACATTTCATATTGACGGGATGTTGCTCAGCATTGACGCTGAGGACATATACTTTATCACTAGTTTGTCCCGAGGAGGAGAGATGGTAAACCTTCGATCTCATAGGCCAGGAGGCGGACTGACTATTGATGAGTACATAGTTGTGTACTACTTTCTGGAGACGAAAAAGGTTGGGAGTCAAATCCCAAAAAACTCTATCCAGATTCAGGGGCTGAAGGCCATTCTTTTGGCATTAGGCAGGATTACAGGGTTGGCTTCACTCCACCAGGCCTTGCGGCCAATGATGTTCTATGCGGTAGAGTGTATGCAACCTACAGCGTATGACTGGAGTACGACGCTGTTGAGCAACATGAAACATTGACTTAGTGACTCAAAGATGGGCAGAGTGCAGAAATTTGGGTTCAGTAGTATATTGAGCATGTTTTTCTTTGAGTGGGTGCCAGGGCTAATCCCCAGGGTCGAAATCGCTGCACATGGAGTTCGGGATCCAGCCCAGCGACGCTGGACAAATGTCATGTACAGACTGGGAGGAGGTAGGGTGGCTAACCCCTAGGGGGACAGACTTCCTTCCATGGTGGCGGAGATAGATCGTCGCCATAGACGACTACTCCTATGCAGGGATAGACTTCCGTGAAGATCCGGATATGTCGCTACCACTAGGAGCAGCTTATGGAAACATAGATAAAGAATCCCAAACCCACTTTTTATGTTTTGAATTATTTAATTTTTTTGTGTTTTTTGATATATTGACTCAAAAGACATATTTTTGGTGTGATGACACATAGTGACAATTTGTCTTGTGTAGGAAAATGTAGGACCACGACGGCTAGAAGGCTTCCCTTGTCATCGGTGGAGGGGAAGAGGAGACGATATCATGGGTGCGAATGCGGAGCAGATGCTCCAAAGCATCCACACGAACTTTGTTCACTTGACACACAAGGTACCCATGGCGTAAGTTGAGGACTTACCTGAGGCCATGCAGCGTCAGGTGGTTGGTGTACCACGAGCATGGGTTCGACTCTTTCGATGACTAGCTAGAGCCGTAGTGCTATATCATGATCAGAACCCCCCTCCTCCTTAGGCTTAGAGACCTGAGTGTATTCATTTTTGTATGATCGTGTATTATATGTTTGTGGTTCGGAAGCCCCAATTTTGTATATGACACTTATGTATGATGACGTAACTTTTTGGATATAAATGAAAAACTTTTATGATGATCGATTTTATTTATATTTACATGTGTGTAAAATGTATGTTTGTGATATGCTTATGGTCTATTAAACAAATTCCAATCTAACACATAGTTAGCATATGAGTCAACAACTTAATTAAAAACTCTTGGAACATGAATGTATGTTATATTCTCAAGTTTTCATTCTGGAAATCTCACACGTAAGAATCTTCATAATAATGTTGGATCCCTAATAGGATACAAGCCATTAAGATGTGAAACCACTAAGTGCGAATCAAGACGTACCTTAAGAGAATGAACACCATGTGAAATGGCATCACGCAATAACTCAATGACGGCACTATATTCAACAACATTGTTTGAAGAAGGCCATAAACATACGCCTCCTGAAGACAATACTTGACCCGTAGTGTTAAGATATTCAGACACTGAGGAGTTAGTTAAGATCAACTTGTGTAATATATCCATTAGGTAAAAGTGTGTTTCTTTAGTATGCATTTGTAAATATTCTAATCCGATGGTCACGATATGTTCTAGACATAGAGTGATCTGATGGTTCAACTTCTCTTAGATCATATCTACCATTGATCCGTGGCTTAACACCCGATTGGTCTATGATCTCTATTTAAAGAGCATAGAGGGTCCTTGACTAGTTGATCAATTATGAGAAGCTCATATGTAACTTTCTTTCTTTTGCATAATAAATTGCTCCAAGTAGCTATTTGGCTGGGTCCGTGGACTGTTTCCCTCTCGAGGGTTTTAACCACATGACAAACATCGATGTGTTGATCTGTGATCTATTTGTGTGAAGCAGTTTCTCAAGGTGTTCAGTCTGTTGGGAGTACCCTATGTACCCGAACATGGTATCAGAGTGTTTATGAAGAGCCGCTTTCAGTTTTGATCAAGATTTGGAACCGGTGTTGCTAAAACTTTGAAATGGTTTCTGCGTCTATATTTTCTATGCATGCGTAGCCTATGGGAGCTATTCCATTATGTCTAGAGCAGCGTTTCCATTGAGAAATAGTTTTCGTTTCATCGAAAATTGTTTCCGTTTGTTCCAGAAACACCCATTTCGGCAAATCTGAAGGTGTAATGTTATAGTGACGGATTTATTTTATTTTTTTAATTCTCTCATATTTTATCAGTTTTATTATTAGATATTTACTGTTTTAGTCTCGAACTGTTGCCTTCCCTAGCTGCGTATGCTCTTTGCTGTGCACCTTGCATGATCGCAGTGAATCAGAAATAGTAAGGGAAAGTTTTTCTTTCTTGTCTTCTCGGTTACGTATGCTCTTTGCCGTGCACCTTGTGCAATCACAGCAAATCAAAAACAACGAGAAAACTTGAAAATGTATACTTTCCGGGTAAGCTAACCAAGATCTAATTCCATTGTGTGAAAAAAGTTTTTTTGTTTTTGTTTTTGTTTTTTTTGTGATTTACAGGAAAAAAAGGCAAGCACGGAGAACGAGAGAGAAGAGTAAAAAAAAAAATCCCCCTTTCTCTTTCCATTCTTTTACGTACCTTTTAAACTTAGCTCACTTGATCCAAAGTTGCTTTATTCCTTAATAGGTCTTGTGTTCAAGTCTTATTAAGCTAATTTTTAGTGCATGCAATTTCTATTTTCAAGTTACTTTATTGTTAAAGTGCATCTCACATAAATAAAATAAAATAAAAAGTGAGTCACTTAAGTCTTTTAATTTATTGCCGCACTATTTAAAAGTAACATTATTGTAAAAGTAAACATCACCTATTCTACAAAAGTGATTCACTTAAAAGCAACTTTATTGTCAAGTGATTGTCAAAGGTTGATCTTGGGAAGAGGGGGGTTCTTTTTTTTAGTTGGTCAAGTTAATATCTGCCACGTCACTATTGGGGACATCTTCAACATTTTCTTTGATCAAGCATAACTTCATCATCCAGAATCCGTTTTCAGTGCCATTTTTTTTAAAACCGCATATTTTTTCGATCTATTTGCATCCAGGCAGTTAGTTTCTATTCTTTCAGCCATTATTTTATAGTATGACCGCCTCTTGTGATATTATACTTACAATTTCTAACTATTTCTCATGGAAATCTCGTATGGAGTATGTTCTGTGAAGTAGGGGACTTTTCAGGATAACCTCAGGGAAATAAACAGAACCCATTGATGATGATAAGAAAATTAAATGGGAAAATAGATGTGATGAAGCTCGTGGATTGATTGGGATGTCAATCTCTACTGATTTGAGATTCCACATATCTGGAATTGATGAACCTAATATAGCTTGGGAAAAGTTGGAATCTGTGTTTGGTAAACACAATGAAATTCGGGGTCATCAACTTGAGAATGAGTTGATTTCCTTGAATCCAAATGATTTTTCATGCATTCAAGACTATTTATCTAAGTATAAAACTCTTAGACTCTTATGTGTAGAATGCAAGATTAAGAAAGAAGAGAAACAATGTATTTACCATATTCTTTCCAAACTTAGACCTGCATATTCTGTTTTTGTATCTACATTCTACTCCATGAAAGAATCCTTGACTACAGCTAGCTATCAAGATCCTATTCTTGAATCCTTTTGTGATTCCTTAATTAGAGAGCAAGATAAGCTCATTCATCTTGGAATAATTAACAATGCAGATACATCTGGGAAAGCCTTATTGTCCCAACAGAAAGAAAAGTCCAACCCTCCCAAGAAACATAATTTTTGCAATAATAAGCCAAACAACAAGAGTCCCAAGCCCTCTTAGTCAGCTTCTTCTTTAAAAAATTACAAAGGATCCAAGCCAAAAGGAAAGAAGACTGAGCTTCATTGCAATATTTGTGGGAAAGATAATCATGATGAATCTAAGTGTTTCAAGAAGATGGTAGCCTTGGAAACAACAATGAAGAAGCACCACATCAACCTAGATTCATCTTCAGAATTTAACTCTCATGGACATGCACTTTGTGCTTCTGGTTACTCTTATACTACACCGTCTTCTTCTACTTCAAATGAATGGCTCATTGATTTTGGAGCATCTTATCATATGGATAAAGATCAAGCCATCTTTTCTACTATGCATGAATGTAACATGAAACAAATATTTGTTGGTGATGATAGATCTCTAAGTGTTGTAGGATCTGGAACAATTCCAGTAGAAAATTGTCATTTCAGTGATGTACTATGTGTTCCAAATCTTTCCTGCAATTTGTTATCAGTCTATCAAATTACTCATTCGGTTGAAGGTAAAACTGTGACGTTTACACCTCACCAAGTTGTAATCAAGGATTTTAAAAATCCTCAAAATGTCCTTGCTACTGGAACTGTTGATGATATTATCAGGTTGTACAAATTTAACAACTTTGGGTCATCACCTTTTCCTTCAGTTTTTGTTGCTCATAGTGATAACTTGAGCAAACTTTGGCATGAGCGATTTGGTCACTTAAATTATTGCTCATTGCAACAACTATGCAAAGACAATATGGTGATTGGTCTTCCAATGGTATCTTGCAAAAATGGTGTTTGTTCCGGTTGTGTACTCGGAAAACATCATCGAGACAGTTTTGACAAACATGCCTCTTGGAACGCCTCGGTTCCCTTGGAGCTTGTGCATAGTAATTTGTTTGGTCCTGTTCCATCTGCTTCCTTTTCTGGTTTCAAATATTTCTTAACTTTCATTGATGACTACTCCAGATGCACTTGGGTTTACTTCCTGAAACTTAAGAGTGAAGTATTTAACATGTTCTTGGCCTACAAGGCCCTTGTTGAAAAACAATCTAGTCATCAAATTATTAAGTTAAGATATGACAATGGAGGAGAATATGTTAACAACAAGTTCACTACTTTTTGCACTGAACAAGGAATCCAACAACATCACACAATTTCATATACACCACAACAAAATGGTGTAGCTGAACGGAAGAACCACACTTTAAAATAAATGGCTAATTGTATGGTCCAATATAAGGGACTAAGTCTTCAATATTGGGATAGGCCATAAATTGTGCAAATTAAATAGTTAATCACACACCCACTAAATTTTTACAAGGTATAACATCGGAAGAAGCATGGAGTAAAATTAAACCAGATGTAAGTCACTTTCGTGTGTTTGGTTGTGAAGCATGGGCTCACATTCCGGATGAAAAACAGAAAGCATTGCAGCCTAAAAGTGAAAAGTGCATATTTGTTGGATATTCAGAAGATGTAAAAGGTTATAGACTTCTCCAGCAACATTCTCATGATATAATCATTAGAAGAGATGTTAAATTTGATGAAAATCTCTTGGCCTGCGAGCCTAACTTGGCGGGTGTGCCATCTTTGGCCTACGAGCCTGATTCAATGATTATGCCTTCTTATTCTTCTTCCAACTTCCTTGACAGGTTTCCAACTCCAGTTTCTGATGATGACAGTCAGGATGAAAATCCACCTCCACCTGCTCATGTTCCTCCAATTGCACCAGCACCAATGCTTCCTCGATAGGTCCGTTCAACATGTGAAGTAGCTGGTGATATTACCGGTGATCCTAGAGATCAACTTCGAACACATTCTCAGTTTCAGCAAGCCTCTTCTCTTTTGGCTCAAGTTTCTAAGAATCATGATCCATAAACTTTTGCAGAAGCCTCAGGAAATCCAGATTGGGATGCAACTATGGATGAAGAATATCGTTCCTTAACGGTGAACAATACTTGGGATCTTATCCTTACTGGTAGTGACCATAAAATTATAACCCATGTGAAATCCAGTCTTAAGCAAAATTTTGAAATGTCGGACTTAGGACATTTGCATTATTTTCTTGGTCTCCAAGTCTTACAAACCAAAGAAGGAATCTTTCTTTCCCAGTCCAAGTATGCTTGTGACTTTCTTCGTCACTTCCACATGGAATATTGTAAACCAGCCCCTTCTCCCTTCCAATATGGAGTCAAAATTTCTACCACTTGTACTTCCTCTGAAGTAGATGCCACCTTGTATCATCAACTTGTTGGTAGTATTTTATTCTTGACTCATTCCCGTCCTGACCTTTCCTTTGCCGTTGGTCGTGTTGCTCGTTATATTGAAACTCCTCGTGAAAGTCACTGGAAAGCATAAAAAAGAATACTTCGATATATTTGAGGTAAAATTCAGTTTGGGATTCATTACAGTACAGGGGGGAAACCTTTGTTGGTTGCTTTCACTGATTCAGATTGGGCCGACGGTCCTGATGATCGAAAGTCCACTGCAAGTTATGTTTTCAGTTGGGGATCTGGACCTGTCACTTGGGCTTGTAAGAAACAACAAGCTCTTGCTCTTTCTTCAGCATAAGCAGAATATTGAGTCACAGTTAGTTCCAGTCAAGAAGCTTTATGGATTCGACAGATCCTTTCGGAGTTTGGATTCGAGCAGCAGCAACCTACTCCACTTTGGTGCGACAATAAAAGTGCCATCAAGCTTGCCAAAGATCCAGTTCTACATCAACGCAACAAACACATTGAGCTACACATGCACTTCATCAGAAATCTTGTTCATGATAGTGTTAGTGAAGTGCTCTATTTCCCTACAAATGATCAAGTTGCAGACATCTTCACCAAGTCTCTTACAGAATCGGAGTTTTCTAAACTTCGGTCTGTGTTAGGATTTCAGGAATGTGTCCTTAAGGAGGGATAGGCTCTAATGCCTCCTTCCTTCTCCTAATAGTGTCACTTTTGTAAATCCTTCAATCCTATCCTAAGTTGTTCTTAAGGGGGGATGTTAGGATATTTAGACACTTAGGAGTTATTTAAGATCAACTTGTGTAATATATCCGTTAGGTAAAACTGTGTTTCTTTAGTGTACATTAGTATGCATTTCTAAATATTCTAATCCGATGGTCATGATATGTTATAGACATAGAGTGATCCGACTATTCAACTTCTCTTAGATAATACCTACCATTGATCCGTGGCTTAACACCCGATTGGTCTATGATCTCTATTTAAAGAGCATACAGGGTCCTTGGCTAACTGATCGATTATGAGAAGCTCAAATGTAACTTTCTTTCTTTTGCATCATAAATTGCTCCAAGTAGCTATTTAGCTGGGGCCATGGACTGTTTCCCTCTTGAGGGTTTTAAACACATGACAAACATCAGTGTGTTGATCTGTGATCTATTTGTGTGAAGAGGTTGCTCAAGGTGTTCGGTCTTTTGGGACCCTATGTACCCGAACATGTAGGAGCATAAATCACCCAAGCAACTAAAGCTGAACTTTGAGTGTGATGGCGAGCACCATTAGCGAATCTTATGTAAATGTAAGACTCCATCGACATCTTCCATAAGAATTGAAAGCTAATTAAAAAACCCGATCACTATAAGAAAACCTAACTATGCAATGCAAAACTATACAATAATATACAACAATCAGCCCTAGCTAAATATCATGCATAGAATTTTTTGAGATAGAGCCCATTTCTAGGCTCCGCCAATGCTATCCCTTCATAATCAACCAGCTCATAAGCGCCTTTCTCTAAGACTCATTTAACCATGTAAGGACCATGCCACATGGGATTAAATTTCCCTACCCCCAAGGGTTCCTTAGCTTGATCCCACAAAAAGACCAAGTCACCTTCATTAAACCTCCTTGGATGGACAAACTTATCATACTGGACCTTGACGTGATGCTTGTTAACCTCTAGAGCCACTAAGGCATCTCGACTCTTCTCATCAAGCTGCTCTAAGTGGACCAAACGCTCTTCCAATGTGGAAGTGTCAGGTAAAAACTCTACAACTAGCTTCAAAGAAGGGATGTCTCATTCAATCGATAAAAATGACTACACCCCATGTATAAGCTGATATTGAGAGAAACCGGTGGTAGTCTTAACCACGGTTCTATAGGCCCACAAAGCAGGATAAAACATAATATGCCAATTGGTTTTGCTTCGTGTGATGGTTCATTGGAGAATAGAATTAAGTGATTTGTTCACTGCTTCAACTTGTCCATTCGCCTGAGGGTAATAAGAAGATGAATGCTCTTGCTTATACCCTAACTTGGAAGCCAACTCTTCCATCATTTTATTATGAAAGTTCCTACCATGGTCAGTGACAAGCTCTTTCGGAATGCCAAACCGGGTGATAATCTGGTTGAAAATGAAATGCATGGCTGTCTCACCATCGGATTTAATTGTGGGCATAGCCTCTTCCCATTTCGTGAAGTAATCGACAACCACAATAATGTGATGATGCCCCCAGCCAAAGTTGGGTTGCAATTCATAAAGTCAAGCCCCCACTTGGTGAAGGCACCGACAGTGACAATAGGATGTAACGGGGCTAGATGTGAGCGCATATTGTGTGTAAACACCTGGAAAAGGTGGCACTTCTTGACCGCATTAACGCAATCATTGAAGATGGACAACCAAAAATATCTTGCTCTCAAGATTTTTTGGGCTGTAGAAAGCCCAAATAAATGACCACCATACACCCCTCCATGGCAATCATTCAGCACAAACTTAGCCTCATCATGGGTTAAACAAAGACACAAAATATAATCTACCCCACGACGGTACAAAGTGTTATCCAATATAAGGTAGTTCTTAGCTACATGACGTAATTGTCGTCGGTCATCCCGTGAAAAGTGATTAGGGACCTTCAATGTTTGAAAATATACAATGATATTCCCATACCATGCGTCCAAAGTTGAGATAAGGAAAACATGCTTATCGAAAAACATATCCTCATAAACTTCCTCCTCCTCCAAACTTGGAAAATCAGATATAAGCTCTGCAAAGATCAATGGTTTCTTCGATTTTGCCGAAACAAACTCGAGATCAAACTCTTGCAAAATGAGAATCCATTTATTGTATTTTCCATCAATCATCCTTCTAGTGAGGACGAACTGAAATGGATTGATATGAGCTATGACCAAGTTTTGGTGAAGGAGAATGTAGTGTCTCAAATGCTGAACCGCATGAATGGTAGCCAAGGCTAGCTTCTCCACATGGGAATAGCGAAGTTCTGCATCTATAAGGTTTCGGCTCAAATAATATATGACATGCGCATGGAGCTCCTCATCCTTCTGAACCAAAACCATACCAACCATCTCCATGGACGCGGCCACATAAATCAAGAAATCACAGCTATAGTCGGGTGGACTAAGCATAGGGGCCATTTCTAAGGCTCGCTTAAGAGCATCAAAGTATGCTTGGACTTGCTCATCCCAGTAAAAGGAGTGTCCTTCTTCAAAAGATGCATAAAGCCTTTAGTCAAATTGGAAAAATTAACCACAAATCTCCACAAGACGTTTGCATGCCTTACAAACACTGAATATGTCTAATATTACATGGGGGAGACAATTGGAGTATTGCCTCAACCTGTAAGGGATCAACTCTTATACCCTCCTTAGATACGATGAATCCTAGCAAGTGACCAACAGTCATGCAAAAGATGCACTTATGAGGATTTAAATGAACTTGGTAATGAAGACATATTTTGAATACTAATCTCAAATGATATGGATGACGCACTCTCAAACGAGAGTGAGCAATGAGATCATCCAAATATACTTCGATTATTATTTTGAGATCATGAAAAATTAAGGTCATGGCCCATTGAAATGTAGCTCAAGCGTTTTTAAGGCTAAAAGGCATCTTCTGATATGCAAAAGTACCCCAAGGACAAATAAATGCAGTCTTATGTTGATCCTCGGGCTTAATATGAATCTGATTATATCTGTAAAAACTGTCCATAAAGGAAAATACCTCACTCTTGGCACACTCATCCAAAATTTGATCAATAAATGGTGTGGGGAAATTATCCTTAGGACATGCGCGATTTAGGTCATTGAAATCAGTGCAAATATGGATCGCTCCCTGCTTCTTATCCACCGGAATGGGGTTTGAAACCCACTCCATCAAGGGAACGAGATAGATAAAACCATCTTTCAATAGTTTCTCTATCTCAACCTTAATGGCAGGTGCTTTTCTAGGATTCACTGCACATAAACGTTGTCAAACTGGCTTCGCATCCAGATAGGTTTTGATCTCATGTTCAACAATACGAGGGTCGATACCTGGCATCTCATCATATGACCAAGAAAATATGTCACAAAATGCTTTAAACAACTCGGTATACTCCTTGATCTCATCAAGGGAACAATCCACCCCAATGTAGACATTCTCAACCTTGCCAAGATCGCGAGAAATATTGATAGGAATAGTTGGTGATATATTGGCCATGTTTCCATCAGCCATCAAACCCGGAGATCTTAATGGGACCACGGGGCTACCAATATTCTTGCTAAGAATCTCCCTAAAGTCATCACACTCCATACGATCAAGCTTAGGAAGAAAATATGATCGATGATGCAATTCCTCCCAAGGTTTCTCAACTCCTGACATGGCCTCAAGATAGCTTCATCTGATGGAAAAACATCATCGAGGAAATCATGTGAGTGAGATGACTCTACTGCCCATGCTGGTAGCACATACAGGTCCTCCTCCTCTGTCCATGAAGAGGAAGGACTAGGCTCTGCAACTTGATCAATATTCACTTGATAAGCCACCATCATTGCAGGAAACAATACGGCATTCTTAGTGGGCACACTTGAAGTACTCAGTGAAGGAAGAATCCATGGATCGTCCATATGGGTAGTGCGAAAAGATACTGAATTCAATGAGGATGAAGCCTCACCAAAACTAGACCCAATCATAAAAATGGGCATAGGAAAATTAAAGGTTCCCATAAGAGAAGGATACCTACCTACGCCCACACTCCCATTTTCCAGCTGAGAATGATTGATAATCAGGATAGAAGCTCTCGATGATGCAATGACACTCAGATTTTGGAATGATGTTTGATCAATCATAACAATCTTCCCATTAAATTGAAAGCATATCACTCGAAAGAGGGACGAAGTTACGACTTGCATACTATACATCCAATTCTGACCCAACAAAATATTGTAGTCAAGGGCCGCATCAACCACCTCGACTTCGATCACGACGGTCTTCCCTCCCATTTGGACCTTTAAGGAAGGAAGAATTCCATGCGGCTGAAATGATCTACCATCGAAAGATGTCAACATAGTAGCGGATTGAGACAACTTGGGAGAACCCAAGCCCTTCCAACAAGACAAAGACATCATGGAAGCGACAACGCCTTCATCAATAACAATACACTTGAAGGTGTTGTTAAGACACTCTACATGAATAAAACAAGACACGTAGTAATGCAAGTGAGGTTGTACTCCCATGGTTTCAAATTTGATCATAGTAGAAGATTTATCATCACTAACCCCAAGAGAAGATAACAAATCTTTCCTCTGCGGAGGACAACTTTGAAGCACTTCTAATGTGGACATCGCACAAGGAGTTTGGCACAAATCCTCGACAACTGAATAGTTCTGGGAAGCTCGGGCATTAGGATTGTGCCCTGAACACTTTAAGACTCCCTTAGGAATGTGAGATGGAGCTTCAAGTTTATCCATAAGCTTTTCGATTCACAAAGGGCTCTCGGGTGGGGAAGGTTCTTTCCCAAGGTCTGGTTGTGATGAACCATAGTCTTTCGAATGAGTCACAACCTTAGTGGCACTCATCATGTTGATGCATCCATGACCACTAGTGGCCTCCGACGGGTTTTGATTTCCACCCAATGCACAACCATGATCAATGGTCATCGAGTTCATATTTTGATTTTTGGGTAACGGATTAGTTAACACAATTGGGCCCTGTGCTACGAACCTCGAGGAATATTCCGTACGAGGGCACAAGTGAGTGAGATGGTCCTCCTTACACAATTTGCAAGGAAACTTCACCTTACGTTTAGACTACTTGTCCCCCCCAGCATTAGTGTTCTTGTCATTATTATTATCATTTCCGTTCTTATTCCCACCCGTAGGATTATTTTTTCCTTTTTTCTTATTCCTTCCAGGCTGCTGGTTTCCTTTCAGGTTTGACGTTTGCACAAAAAGCACATTCGTCGATTGGGTAGGTTGAGACGAAGTCATAGCTTGTCCTGACATAGACTGGTTAATTGACAATTGGCTCACTTGTTTCACAGCCGAGTCCGCAGGTTTGGTACTTGTACAACCCACAATACCATCGGCATGTGGCCCAGGCTTAACCTTGGGGTCAAAATTGGACCTAGGAGCATTAGGTATAATCTCATACAAAAGTATGGATTGAGAAGAGATCAAATCCAACTCTTATGCCCTAAAAATAGCCTATTCCTGGTTTTGAACTCCGGATGTTGAAACATCCTTTGCTATGTAAGGTAATAAATATTTGAGGAACCACTCAAGAAGAAAATTTGGTTTTATAAAATCTTTGATTAACCATTTCTGTCTATGCCACTCTTGAATATGATCCGAAATGTGTGTGGATTTATCTTACCGGAAGGCCGACAAGAGTTTAGTACCGACATCGTAACGTACGGGTAGCTGGAAATGATTAAGGAAAGTCAACGTAATATCATCAAACATAACATAACCCCCCTGGTAACTCTATATACCATTTCGCTGCAGGACCCATTAGGGTGCGTTGAAATAGCTTCAAACAAATGGAATCGTCATGTAAGGAATTGTAAGAGCACCAAAGGTGGAAAGTGGTGACATGCTCACCGGGATCTTCCCTAGCCTTACCTTTGAACTTGAGAATGTCCGAAGGAAGCTTGTTAGGGACAGCCGACCATGCCGGGTTATGAGACATAGGATCATTCATCAATCTCGACAAGTCATGTAAGTTCAAAGTTGCAAGGAAAGGGAGCCTAGGTTGAGCTAGTCAATTCCATGCTCCTTGGTAGTTTTGATTTGTGTAAGGTTGACTAATATAAATACCATGGCCTTGGCCTTAATAACCTCCTCCCATTTGACCCATGTAGGGTTGCATGGAAGCATTATGATGTGGGGTTCCTTGATTATGAGGTGCTACAAAGCCATAATTGGAAGAGTAAGCAGGTTGTTGATACCCGTACCCATATGGTTGATAGTTTTGTCCATAGTGCGGTCCATACGAATGTCCATGAGAAGATCCATAAGGTGTTCCATGGGATGTACCATGAGAATGTTCAGAAGCTGGAACATGAGACAATCCAGAAATAGGTACATGACCTGCTGACACAATTGGAGGTACTTGAATCTGAGATACTACTGTGCGAACAGTCGTAGAATGAACATGGCTAATAGCAACATTCCGTCCTAAAGGCCCACATGAATTAGGAGGAGGATGAGTTGTTAAACGTGCATTCGAAGGAACAGAGTTTGAAGATGAAGGGAAGTGTGAAGGAATGTAAGTGGTGTTTCCAATGTTCACTTGTATCGGTTCTAGTATTCGCATAGGATTACTAACACTAGGTCTAGGATGAACATGTGAAGTTTCCTCCACCACAGGGATGGAGGGTGCAATGTGACTAGTGCCCCCAAATCTCTCCGCATGGAAAGGGATGGGAGTGCCCCTAGGCGTAGTGTTAAGATGAACTTTCGATTCCACATGATGTGCTGGATCAAGTGCAAGGATATCAGATATGTCATATCTGACATGAATAGTGCTTATGGGTTCATGGTGAGTCTCGTCGCCCGGAAACCATTATCGACCTGTGAATGATGGATTATAACCAGACCGTGAACGATGTTCTTGTGAAGCATCATATGTGCTAATAGGATCTTCCTCCCCAACCTCGTGAGGTGGAAAATATCATCCTCATGATCTCCCATGGTGTGTGAATCAAAGTGAGAAGTAGTCTGCCCAGACTGTCTGGTTCTCTCTCCCAAACAAGGAGGAGACATGGAAGGCAGAAGTCCTTCTAAACGATGAGAACAGCGGGGTGCTACGTCTGAATCCACAATGACTCAAAAAATAAAAAGACTCGATCTAATTACGTAAACCATAGGCAAACTAGCGTGCACAAAGCATACACCTATAAAATGTAAATCCAAATTGCAAGCAAGGGTAGGATATGCGAGCTCCCGAATGAAGCAGGTATGTCTTGCCTAGGAGAGGCTTGAGACTCTCATACACAAAAATTGGAGTTTCGTCGCCAATTATAGTGGCCCTTAGCTTCAATGCATATAGAGACTGTGCCGTCTGACCCCTACCTGGTCAGGACACCTAAAGAATAACCTCTGCAAATACCCCCTTGGTAACCTAGGTAAGGAAATTAAGTTCATCTCGATATAATCAATGCTCAGGCAGACAGTCGCAGGCAGGATTGACCATATGGGAAGGGTAGCAAAGCCCAAAACTCTCGAAAGAGCCCCCAGATACGAATACAATCCTAGAAATATCTCTGGTGCTACTCAGTTACAACCATGGGTCATCCCAATCATAACCACTCACATTGCCTCGTGCTTAACTTCCCTGTAAAAGGAGGATCTTGAGAAACACTAATTATATAAAGGATTTCACACTCTCACCTGGACAGACACTTAATTGTTTTGTTCAGTGGTCTTGGAGAATTGACTCACAATGAACTATTCCAAGACCCTAAAACCTAGTCTTGTTGGTGTACCCTAAAAAATAAAAGAGTGTAATTCATTTTATTATGCATTGATTTTAATTGGCTTTATTACTCAAAGGGTAAATGGTCATGCAACTAATGATGTTATGACACAACAAAAAGTAAAATGCACACCTAACAATCAATGAAAATGCACTGTGTCGAATGAAAAAACATGGTATGCTACTACGTGAAGTGCAAAATTTTTCCTTCAAATGTATATGCAATCATTTCCTATATGAAAATCTAACTAATATTCACCAAGCAAACCTAATGCAAGTACCATGCTAATGCAAAATGCAAACAATGCATAATAATGCAAAAAAAGAAAAATATTTTTTGTATTTTTGAATTAAATGAGATAAAAAGAAAAAGTATGACTCTACAACCCTCAGACTCTACAAGCACTCACAAACAACATCCAAGCAAAGCACCAATGTAAAAGAGACCTAATTTACTCATCCCAAAACAAAAAATAGAAAATGAAATGACAAGAAATTTTTCAAAAATCAACTCAAAAAGAGTCTCTGGTCAGAAACATAGGGGAGATACAGACTCTAGAAGCATAAAAGAAGACTCAACAATCACCCAAACTCACCCAAAAACACTTAATCTTCCCAAAAAATAAAAAAATCAGGGGATACGCGACTGTTCTCAGTAAACATGCGTACATACGCAATTTTTCCAGGAAAACCCGTGTGTATACGTGACTGTGAAAGGAAAACCCGTGTATAGGAAGAAAAAAATAGATAAATAAGGTAAATGGAAAAACTGAGACAAAATTTACGTGTCTAGGATACTACTAGGTAATCATGCCCCCAGACCCGACACAGAAACAGAAAAATCAGAGCAATAAAAGCACATTGAATGCCAAAAACCCCCAAATAAAAACAACTAAGAACTTCCCCAGTGGAGTCACCAATTCTGTTATGGAGAAAACTTCCTATGGATTGGGGTGTACCACAACAGACACATAAACCACAAAAACCAATCCCTTCCCAATATGCAAGAGAAATACAACATCTAACACTAAAGGATCTCGACACATACCTTATTCTAGACAGTTGTAGTAGATCCTCGTTGAGATTTTTCCAATCCCACTTGTGTTACCAATTCACTCTCAACAACAAAAAAAGGCAAGCATGCTATATAATATAGTGTTAGGAATACTCTAGCATATACAATCAATGATATATAATAAATTAAACACATCCATGGATTCAATATTCATTTAAATGCACATCATTGGACATGAAAATATATTTATATTAAATAAATCAGAGATTACATAAGTGACAACCTTTGTCGGCACGTCTGCGAACCAGAGAAGCTGAGTCCTCCACCTGGGCCTCCACCACCTCAATCCTCCATCTCTCGATAGCAAGCTCACAAGCAAAGGCAATATTGGGAAGAACACAAAGTGCTCCAAGTGACAAAGGGATGCAGACTCAAGTATAAGCAAGCTACAACAACAATGGACTATAGTTTTCTTGCTCTTCAATTCCTGCTCTTCAATGCATCCAAAGGGTTCCTTATATAGTGCTTCAATGGGGTAATGTAAGGTCAAATCCGAGCGATCTCAAGGCATATGGAAGGCCAAGAGACAAGTGACTCGGATCCACATCAAGGAAAACTCCAAAAATATTTGGCCTTTTGCACACATCCCGATGTATGCGGGTTTAAGGGTAATACCCATGTATATACGTGAGGAAGGGATTAAAAGTCACGTACATCAAATAATGAGTGTTTCTAGGGATGATCTTGGAAACATCAAAGGTACAAAAATAGTCCATGGGGTCCAAAGAGTCTGCAGAGGGATAGGGAAGGCCATAAAAGTGTGATCAACCATGTGTGGTAAAATCAGCTATAACATCTATTATCTGCTTATGAGATACATTGGAGGGATTAAAAGGAAGACAATATGTAGGTTGGTGGTGTGCCACTTCTAGTGCTAATATGATTATTTCCTTTTGGGGTTTAATAATTTCCTTTCCACCATTATTATACTATTCTTTTCTAAATTAATATAATAAGTGTGAAAATATAAATAAATGCAATATTTATTTGAATATTAAACCAAGAGTGATGCTTTGAAAGTCCACAATATCCATAAGCCCCTTCCAATTTTCCATAAATAGTAGGATAATAAGGCAATATGTCCAAATGGAGCTAAATATGGGGGTATGTAGAAAATTCCTCCAGTATTAAGTAACCTCTCTAATGAAAAAGGAAACATATCTCTAACATTCATATAGACTTATGATCTCAAATTCTAAGGATATAAATTTTTAGGTAATAATCTCTACCACTTATCTTGTAATAAATAAAACACAATAAAATGAAATGTTCTCTTGACTTAAATTCCGTCTTTCATAGATTACATATACAATGGTCACAAGGTATGTGATTTCTAGTCTACATGTTTATCTATTGAGTATATAATACAACTTGAACTACACAAGATGAGAGAAAAGACTATGAGAGAGATGGCCCCTATGATAATTTAGAGTGATATTGATAGAATCATTCAATATGGAGATAACACTAGTGATAATGATGAAATTTAGGATAAAGAAAATCTCCTAATTAAATTAAAGTATACATTATATCTCTTCTTGCAAGCCTCCTACTATATTTTTTATGCCTATATATATTTTAGCTACCCTAGCATCAAGGATATAAACCCTAGATGGTGGAATATTTTCAATATCTAGGCCAAATAGTGAAATAATGGCCTAACTTGCACATACCAAGAGTGATATTAGTTATTCTAAGATAGGTGTAAGGAATACTAAATCCTTGAAAATGATATCTCTTCTTACCAAGATTGGTATTAAACAAAAGAAAATAATAAAGTTTTTCAGTAATATAGAAAAAAATACACGGTAAAAAAACATACCCGATGAGAGCTAAATGTTGACTGCATAGCAAGCTAATTTATCATCCATTGACATGCCTCTCATTGGTTTCAACAAACCAAGCTCGTTAGTTAATCATTTGTCAATGAGTCCTCTATTTATGCCCAAGGCAAGTTAATGATGGATTACAAGAAACTTGACAAGAAACAAGAAGTACTAGGAAGATGAAGATTCAAGCCACATAGGAAAATAAATTCTTAAACATTTGGTTGGTAAGATGACAAGAAAATTCTTAGGGTGAAGTTGTTTCTAGTACAATGACTTCTTAATCAACATAAGGGGAACAAGACATATTAAGGAGGGGTTTATTCATTCAAGTTCAACCTTTTCAAAGTGGAGAAGAGTTTAATGGGCATTAATCTTACAAAGATATAGAAAAAAGAAAATAACTTGAATGAAAGACCAATAAGCTTAATGAGAAAATAATTGTGGTGTACCCAACCCCCCTGTACTATGCATGAGGTGATGTAGTCATCCATAGAAATCCAACATTAGTGCTCTATTAGCATTCTATAACACACCTAGGATTCATTCCTTGGCCATCTAATTCTACTAACGAAGTTACTTATCCTGACAAAGAATATGTGACACTAAATTTAACCTCTAATAGAAATATAATATGGAAATTATATGAAAATATAAAACAACATCAGAAAAAACAATGCATGCTCATAATTCTTTTATTACCTCGTAATTTAATATATAAAAAAAAAATTCCACAAGAGTAACCATGAATACTTTCTATCTACAATAAAATCATGCCTACCAAACAATTTTTGAGGAACTATTTACCACTCAACTATAAAAATAAGCCACGGATTATGTTTGCAAGCCATACCACGATACCACTAGGGAAAAGGAATCACCTATAGGGCTCTAAAATCACTCAACCCAACCCCTCACTCTCATGATAATCATATTTCTTAGTACAAATCTCTCTAAGCCCATATATAGCCATTAGACCATCCATGGCACTCTCTTACACTACCATACATAATAGAAGGAAGAACCACTCCTTCTTCACTCAATAGTATCTTGGAGTACCTTGCCTTACAATGCTCTTTAATGTGTGCAAAAAGTGCCCAATCTATCTTATGTCTTGTGATATTAAATTGGGACATAATACACTTGGTCTTTGACATTCAATTAGTAGTAATAATTATGGTTATAGTTATAAGGATATTTCCTCAACCACTACGTACATTTTAGGCATGATATTTCTCTCTAATCATCCCATTTTCTTCCACATTTACAACAACGAGTTTTCCAAACTTCGATGGGTCTTACTGGTCAGAAGAACATGGGAAACCCTTTCCATAATAGTCATAATTATAACCAGCAAAACTAGAGAGAAACATCCCCATGACATGGAATCATGTATCCTACCCATTCCCATGAATGGTCGCCTCCCCAAAATGAAGGTACAGTCTGCATGGAAGACACAATGGAAGAAATTTTTCTTGGATGAGACCCCTCTCTCTTCCCAAGGATATGTCATATATGACACTTGTACTTAGATATTTTGTACAAAGTCAAATATTGATGCCACAAATTATAAGAAATCAAAGGAAATTGAAGGAAATACACCAAAATAAAATGACAGGGTTAAATTACTCAACAATCCCCTTTCCTCTTCCCCTCTTGTGGCACATGCCCCCCTCATTTCTCCCTCAGGAAACCATTTTTTTGGATATTATATTATTATGAATTTTCCCTATTGCATGATTTACATATACATGATCATATCATGGAAAATATTCCCACCACATTGTAAGCCTACCCCACCATTATGAATCCTCTGCATTCACTAGTTGGGAATTGGCCTACGCTCCACACTAGGAATGTTTACAATGCAACACAAGGTCATTACAACTTAACGCTTATTGCTTGAATCTCATCTCATTAAAAAAATAATTTAATCAATACATGATGAGTACATATTATAATTCAGTGGTCAAAATTGGGCTATTACATCACCATCCTCTTGGACTAACACCATCCTTGGCGTCCCTTTCCTTCGAGCAATAAGACCATGTTTATGTTATTCAATTGCAACCACAGTGTTATCCTATTTTTTATAATTGACATTTAATGGTTATTTGACATCAATGTTCGACAATTCCTTTCACTTCCTCCAAGGCCTCAACATTTTAGCATACACCTATAACAATCATCAAGGTAAACAAGTGTAAAATTATCATTTCTATGCAACAATTTAATCCATTGATATGAATTTCAAATTCATAATTTAAGCACATATATTCATAACTTAAGATAAAGTATGGAAATCAAATGAATACTTATGTATATGAATATATATCCCTACTTCACATGGCTACCATGGATGAGATTCAACTCATTTCTCTTCTCTTACACACCCAAAATATGCAATGCATTCTTGCTCCCATCTAGCACATAACATGAATCTCTCACAACATATTCATTCAAGTCACCTTTTCCTTGTTGCACTCACCCTTCTATGCTTAGGAATCCCTTTCTCTACTAAATAGTGCTTCGAGAAATCCATCTTATCATGGTTTCATGCATAAGAAGAGAATAGACTATATAGTCTTATTGCTAGGGAATTTCACTAGAAACCTTTAAATAATAACAAATTAATGCAATCAGGGCATATGATAGGGTTCCAATGTCATCATAGTAGCATCCTCCTCATTATTTCTAGCTTATAATGACTACCATTTGTCCTTAATACATGGATCCATCATCTCACATGTATCATACATATACAATTATGATGAAATGTCATCATAAAAGTTACAATAAATTTTTTAAAATGCGTTTCATACAAAATTCATATTTCACAGCTATGAGATCCTCCCCATAATGTTTTCCCCTTGCATGTGGTAGCAATCAATATTCCTTAAGGACTTACACTCATTTCCATATCAATGGTAACTCTACCTACAACTTGTCCTATTTAACAAAACTTTAAATCAATAAAAAAAATTGTGATTTTTATGAATATAATCCTTTCATTACAACATTCACAATATCTTAGGAAATGATATTAGAACTATAACATACCAGTAATTCATCCATTTAATTCAGTTATTAACAAATTATACGTAATGAAATATCATTCCACACACATGCGTGTGCGCTTGGGCACACACCCACACCCACACCCACATAGTACCAGCACATCAAGCACTCACACAATGCAATCAAATATTTGTTCCAACTACATTTTGTCACCGTGTATTTTCATTCTCATTATATACATAACAACATACAATTGTTAGTCAATTTGCAACCTTATACATTCTCAAGCATATATGTATATGTGTGTGTGTGCACTCCACCGTACTATCCCTCAATATTTATACTAGTACATACATGTTCCAACTATTCTATTCTTTTACATTTATCAACATTTACATGCCTTGACTATTTACACATAGTAACTTAATCAATCTACATATAAATAGACAATGCAATAATAGAATATTCAATGAATTCTCCCTTCCAATTCCTCTAAATAACATGGAATCCTGCAACATAATTGATCTACTCCATGTCCTTTTTGAAATAACATAATAGGAAATTAGTTGTGATATTCTCACCCAAGTAACAATACATAGGTCATACACATAAGCTATACCTACTACTTTGAAAAACACAACTTTATTCTAGAAATAAAATAAAGTTTAGGGCGAGAAAATATCTATAATCTCCATATCTACCTTATTGGCCACTTGCATCATTTAATACTATAGCCAATTCTTGACATATTTGAAACTTTCTTTGATGCCAAGGGTTTTCTCTACCTTCTATCCATTTCTAAGATTTTCTACTCCAATTTCCTTAATCAACTACAATCAAGACCAACTTTGCCTTTCCTCAACTAGAGATACCTTTAATCCTTGTCCAAATATGGAATTTTCTCTATATTCCTTGGAAATAATTATCCAATCTCAACGATGTCTGATACTCCCGTCTCACAAGACAATTCTACATAATGGAGTACTTTTTTTTCTTAATAGTAACCTCAGTGGATTGAAGTTCATCATCTTTTTTAAATTATTTACACACACAAGTGTTAGTTCATATCATGTAACTCTTCCAAGCATGCAAAAATATTATCCAATAAGATGGGTCACCCATATCATGCATAAGGTACATTCCCTCTTCATCTTGGTATATTTTCTCTACCACCTAGGACTTCCAATGTCTCTTTACTTATGTAAACACTATGCATTAAATTCTTTGCTACCTTCATTGCTTGCATGCTTCCTTCTCCTAAAGGATAAACTACTTGCATTAAATAGGATGACATTATCTCTAGGATTGTGTGTTGTCCAATCACTTGTTGTACACAACAATGACTACAACAACCAACAGAATTACAAGAGAATTCCAAGAACACCACAACTCTTTTATGTAATTTATTCTCTGCAAATTAGATCGCACATGTTGATCATAGTCAATGGATTGTCTGCACTCTCACTTAGGCATTAGCATCCTTAAATCACATTATAGGTTGTTCCCTTTGTTGGTGGCAATTAGCTTGCTTATTCAAATAACCTAACCTCCTCCCCTATGTGTGTTGCATATTAGTATATACAATCATTTCCAATCTTATTTATGCTTCATTTTACACCTTGTCCCATCACATATCCCATACTCCAAGTTCAAGGAAATTTGGAGATTTTTCACAAAGATGATTGTTTTTTCAAATCAACCACAGAGGATCTATTCTACTATGTATTTCAAACAACTAGAAACATATTTTGAAGACATAACTATTTTTTTATATGATCCTCTAAAATATGTTTCTGATTACTATCTAGTGGTCAATTTTGAGCTTGGATTTGAATTCTACAATTCCTCAAAGTTACCATTTCTATTTTTTTCTTTACTAGTGCAATACCTTTGTAGTCAAGGTCAGAGACCAACTTCTCCCACCTATACAAGAAAATTTAGTAAGAACCATACTTATTTACTTATTTAATATTAGACATAGAAAGTAATTATGGTGGTGATCACTCAACAATGCTCATCTTGGTGATATAATACTCTATTCACTCTCTCCATTAAATATGGAATCGTCAAAATTTAACTTTTACACTTTTCTATACTTAAATATTTTAACGAAAAGTGTTATCTTTCAAATGGTGCTAATTGGAAACATTCACTAGCACAAAGCATCCATATTGTTGAGGAGATCAAATGTTCACTAGAAAAACAAATTATATTTTTGATGTCTTGGATCACTTTTCCTCCATTTAAAATTTCTAAAATTCAAAAGGTCTATTGGAATAGTGGATTTAGCCCTATTTATTCATCTTTTCTCCAAACCTTCTGGAATTAAACCTAATTCTTATTGTTTTTTCTTTTTCCTTCTCCAATTCCATGTTGTCCAGATTCCATACTCATATGATCTTCCATTATTGAGTATAGGTTGATTGTCTGAAAATTGTTAAACACCCCTTTTCAAAATTCTAGAGATGAATCTACAAAATCCTCACTAAAAATTTCGTAGATAAAATCAATACATATATTCACTGAAAATTTCAACTCCATTAGAGTTTGTATGCTCCTATTATGGCCAAAATAAGAAATTGGCTCTAGACTTATTTTTAACAAAACTATTTTGTTGATGTGGAATGACATGAGGATGTGCCTATGTGGCACTAAATTCCACCTAGAGCCTATGTTTCATCACCTATACCTAACATGTCATCTTCAACATTGCTTAAGCATAAGCATATTTTAAGTTCTCATGGCACGTTACCCTTTTCTTTCTATCCACACACACACACACACACATGCATGCACGCATGTGCACATACCATATTAATTAACTATGTGGCCCTTAAGACTTATTATTCCCTTAATAATTTAATGTGGCATAATGCCCAATATTGATGTGACTGTGAGGTCCTCCTTTGTATTTTGTCTTTTGATCCCCTATGAGGACATCCCATTAACACATGTGGCACCCATATATTAATTGTAGAGACTCATTCTATATTTATTTAATAGGTCTATGTAATTTGAAAACACTAATATTCATGGCACTTACTTAGTGATTACACTTCTTAAACTGTGGTTTCCAAAGCCACCTCTTAGGGCTCTGCAATCCACTTACCACCCTTTCTGAAACCACCCTTTTGCTTCATGTGCTGATCTAAATATATGGTGTAGATTTGTTTTAGAGGCTTAGGTGCTTGATCTTCAAAATGACCTATGTCATTTTCAATTTAAAGCTACTTTACCATTTAGTATCCCTTAGTGATTGTGGATGTTTAACTCTGAATTTCAATATTACCCTTTGTATTTTGCAATACTACTTACTACCATTTCAATACCACTCTTCCAATTATATTAAGTTTTTGTCCTCACCTCATGGATTTCCACATATGCCTATGATCTGACATATCATGGGATATATCATGTTTTATTATGAGATCCAGTTATTGTTGATGGTCTCCATGATTCCAACATCAAGCAAACATTATGCAGATCATTCTCTCACATTATCCAAGTGAATTGACAAATAGTTGGTAGAGGATGGCCCCGTCGTAGCCCTAATTAGTTAAGTGAATTGACTATATGTATTGAGGCTTATGTGCTTAGCCTTTATCTATTCATGTGGATTGAATATGAGTGTCTGAAGGCTATAAGACACATTGCATTCCCCACGAAGGAGTGCTCCATGAAGGAGTGATTTATTCTGATTAGAGTGAATTGACTTGTCTATGTGAAAGGGGATTTCATCCTCATATGTGGTATATGCAAAGTCTAATCTAATTTTGTATTTGACATTGACTCTAAGAAGTGTCTGGGTTTTCTTTGAGTATGTCAAATCAACATTAGAGCTATATATAGAAGAATGTGACTGGCATGTGATGATACATCAACAAGGTGAAACTTTCTATGATGAAGAAATAACCAAAGAAATAAAGACAACCCATTGAATAAATCTGAGGAAGGAAATGAAAGGAAGGGGAAAATGTTAATATTTTGAGAAAATATGGAGAGATTTGAATTTTAAAACTTTTAACAATCAAGTTTACTAATAGATAGACTTGCAGAGAATAGTTTACAACACATTAGCAGATTTCCCGATAAGAGAGAACAATGAGAAATAGAGAAGAGAGATCATCTACATAAAATGTAATGAACTTGAAAAGTGTCTGGCACTTTAATAACAAGTAAGAACCTCAACCATGCAAATTGTTTCTTGACACTAGTGCACACATGGACTACTATTTCAAATTTTCCTTCAAGGGTTCCAAGTTGGTGCCTTAGATTCTTCTTCATGCATAAGACATGCGCCATACCTTCCAAGAATAGCTTTAACTGAGACATGCACCATACCTTCCAAGAATATTTTTAACTGAGACATGCACCATACCTTCCATGAATAGTTTAACTAACTTTGATTCGAACTCAATATTTAATTGAATGATGACCACTTAGTTAACAGACTAACTTAAGTGTCATCAATGCTTCACTCTTAGTACCATATATGCAAATAATTGTATTTACTATTTTTTATCTTTGCATGTATCATAGACAGATTCCTTATTTAACTGATGCATTCTTTATTACAACTGAGGATTTAAGTGAATCTTTGTCAATTTGAGTTCACTTGAGGCATACATAAGAAATTCAAATTCTTTCTCTCTCTCTCTCTATGCTTACCTCTTTATCATTTATCATTTACTGCATGGTCCACATGTGTATTTATTATTTATCCATCTTATCATATTACACTCAGAAGAATTGTCACACATACTGATAATCATATCATATTGCCCTGGACCATATAGTCATGTGCTTAAGAAATTCACCCTAGAGGTGATTAGTTCTCTTAAAAGATTATATACCCTTTTTAGGGTTTCTCGTGAAGGAGGGCGAACCTCATCTTATGCTAGGGATCAAATTCATATTTGATATTGTACTTGAATTGGATTTATTTCTTTTGAGAAAAGTTTGCTAGGTTTTCTCCTGTTTGGGTTTCCTAGGGTAAAATATTTGTGTCTCGTGTGCATGGTTATCTTTTAGTGATCCTCGTTTTATTTCCGCTACACATGAATGTTTATTATTTAATGAAATAAATGTTTAAATAATCATTACAATAATAATCAAGGATTTAAAAATAGATTAAAATTCAACATGGTATCAGAGCAGTTCTGAGTACTATCCATTGGTAGAGAATGTTTGTGCCCTAATATGGAAACTAGGGATTCCAAGTTTTGATACTTATATCCATAGTTTGCACTTGAAAATAGCATAATGGATCTCACCCTAGGAGGGTTCACTTATTTGTGGAAGTAGATATTGGTTTTGTGAATTTTCAATCTTGACCTAATTTCTGCTAGGATCAAGAACCAGGGATTCAAATTTTAAGAATTTATGACCACAAATTGGGTTTGATATTAGAATATTGAAACTCTCCCTGGGAGGGGACATATATATTTGGAGGAAAAAATCAAATTTTCTGGTCTTCATTTTTGACGTAGCTTCTCCAAGGGTTTCTAGGTCATATTTTCATTTTTTTGTCAAAATGGTGTCCAGAATGGAAGACAGGTTGGATGATTTTGAAATTGCATATGAAATCTAGTATTATTTTGTCTATTCCATTAATGGTACTATTTCATATTTTAATGATATCTCGTTAGTTGGAAGTGGTGCTTCTAGGGACATGAGGACCCAAGATCAAAAGAAAGGAAAAGGAAGTAGAAGAAATTTTAAGAAGAAGAGAGATTCAAGAAAAGAATCAACCCCATTTCAATATCAAAAGGATATTTCAAAAGAAATATGTTACAAGTGTCAGAATATTGGTCACTATGCTTTCCAATGTTCTCATAAGAAAATAAAAGTAAGAAATGGTGAGAAGAAGGAAAATAGGAGATCAGCCCCAAAACAAAAGAAGAAGGATATTTCAAAGATCAAATGTTGCAATTGTTATATAATTGGTCACTTTTCTTATTAGTGTCCTTAAAAGAAAATAAAATAAAGGAAACCTGCAACTAATGTTGAATATCTTTCACCTTAGAAGAAGAGAAGACATAATTGATGGAGACTGCAAAGAGTACTTATAAGTATTCCAAAAGCTTCAATCAGAATATGAAGGTATCTACAAGGGCTATACACTTGTCAATAATTACAAGGTATGTTTTCTGAGATATGATTGTAGATCCAAAGGGGATCTTAGATCTAGTACATTTAGACATATGCATACTGATAGCAATGACATCCTTGGAAGTCTCCTTGTACTATGAATGATTCTCCCTACAAGACATGAATACATAAGATGAAGACTTCAGTAAGTTATAGAAGTTAAAAACTTGATGAAGAAGAAGATCAAGGTTTTAAGATGAGATGATGAAGCAGAGTACCCCTCTAAAAAATCCGGTGATTTCTGCAACGATGCGGATATCAAGAGGGAGTCAACAAAGCAAGCAAAGATAAGTTTTTTATACTTTGTATGATAAGTTTTGTTTGCTTAAAATAATTTGAATAATTTTATTGATAAATAACATAACTGTTTAAATTAGTATTGGTTAACTCATGTGGAAATTTCTATCATGTTTTATAGAATGGTTCCATTATGAAGAATGTGAAATTATACCCATGTTCTTACAAGAAGATGCATCCAATACGATAGTTATACTTAGATCGAGTGTCCTCACCAGATATTTGGGTAGAATACTACCAAGGAAGAATTCATAGAAGTGAAGCTAGAGAGAATATTTGGTTGACCAGCATACACCCATGTGTCAAGGAAGAAGAAGACAAATATCCATGATTAAGATCTACCCGTGTAGAAATTCATCCTCGGGGCCTGCGTAATATGTCTAGAGGTAAATGGCCCAACAAAGGGAAACCAAATCCCATTATCCTGAGTATATGGTGTCGAGATATTGTCCCAAGCAAGAAACTCCAATTGTTCATCCTTCATACTTTCAGGAGGAATCAATAGATCAAACAGAACCAATAGAACTGGATATGTTAATTTGCAGGATGTAGAGAGGAATACGCCTCCTAGTGATACTTTCAAAGAGAAAACAAAATAGATTATAGGTTCTCATATTATATGGAATTGATGAGTCACATCACTGATTCCAAACCTTCCAGTGATGAGGATGCAACATTCATCGGGTTTGGAAGCATGTCATGATGAAAGAGTATCATTCCATCATAAAGAATTATGTGTGAGAGATCATACAGAGACCTAAAAGGAATCCATTAATGACTTTTAAGTGGAGCTACAATATCAAACATGCACTTCGGATCAACATAAGAGATGAAACATGAAGGATAGCCAACTCACAAACTCAAAGGGAGTCATGGATAGTATTCAATGTTCTTGAAAGATCAAGAGGGTTGCCTCAACAAACCCATTTGATGGAGATGACATATATGAATACACAATATCTACAACTGTAGAGTGAAACATGTTGCTTTAGTATAGGATACTCAAATGTAGAGACTGCAGAGTATCCAGATGCAAATGGAGCAAGATACTCAAACATAGAGGGAGTAGTATGATCCAACATAGATTGAGTAACTGTAGTACAACTTGTTGATGATAAAGAAAAAATTATATGGACTCAAGAAGGAAACCATGAATTGGTATGTTAGGATAAACATGTACTTGATGAGCTTGGACTTCACCAAGAATGATGTGGATTCTAAAATTTACTACAAGCTTGTTGATTTAATCTTGGTGTTATATGATTGATGATATGTTCCATTGTAGGAACATATAAATTCAGTGTCAAGTGCAAGAGGAAGTTTTCCTTTGAGTTCAAGATGAAATGTCTTATCCCGATGCATCACTCATTAATATTATAAGCGTGGAAAAGACCAGATGAGATCTTCCTCAGATAGAGGGAGAACACAATTGAGATCCTTAGAGTTTCAGGAAGATGGACTGCACGTCCATAACTATCACTATGATAAAAATATGAAGAACTTGAGTGATTCCACTTCATATTTAGATTTGGTGTGTAGGTGACTAGATCCTTGATGTACTTGGTTAACACCAGGCCATATATTTTCCTTGTAGTAAACACCTTGATCTAGAAGCATGTACATTGGGTGGCAACAAAACATGTGTTGAATCTTGAGGTACCTACATGGCATAACTGAATATGGCATGAGATATGTATTAGGTGTAGAAGTGAAGCTACAGAGATATACGTATTCTAATGAAGAGGAGTATAGTGGGAAAAAATAGAATTTTTGGGATGTTGCTTCAAATTAGATAAATTATGTTTAACAAGAAGCAAGCTTCTGTGGCACTCAGTATATTAGAAGTAGAGTATTTTTTAGCCAAGAATATTTGATTTGGAGATAAAACACCATTTCATATGAGAAATGATATAGACAAATGAGCGGTTGAATATCCACTCTTGGGAAAATGGCCATGCTAATATGGCTAGTGATGGATGACCTAGATGGATTGTCATATGTGCATCATCAAGCTGAATGTTCACCCACAAGTTGTGGTGAATGGATCTGGTGTAACCTTGTGAGTAAGGATTGAGGTGTTGGGTATTGACTAAGAGTGTGGATATCCAGCACATATCCACAAATGAGCAGATAGTCGATATTTTTACCAAGCCTCTCTTTAAGGAAAATTTTGTATACTTTTTACCAAGCCTCGATGTGATGGAAAATGTCTCTCTAAGCGAGAGGGAGTGTACTTGATGCAGGATGTGCAACACTGAGATGAGTAGGAAAACATTCATAATAAATGTGTCCCACAAACTGATATGGTCATACAGATGAGCAAGCAGACATTCATAAGAGATGGGTGGTGTCGACACCATGATGATTCGATAGATGGTGGATAGATGAGTCACATACATTCACAAGAGGTGAATGACCTAAACATAACATTCTATCTAACTATAGAGTGTGTCCTATTTGATTAATAATAATGGCTAAAGATTCTTTAATTTATCAAAGATGCTTTTAAGATGTTTTTTTTATTGGTTAGAATTTTGCACATGGCCTAGAAAAAAATTAATTTTTATTGGAAATACGATGGATGAGTCAACTAAATAAAAATAACATGGCTAGAAAAGTAGAAATCGGAAAAATATTTAGCCAGAAAATTAGATATCTTGACAATTTCGGTGAAAGAATATAGGTCACACTCAGGTTGAACATGAGTTAGGAACCAAAATTTCTAACTGAAGATGGGTTAAGAGCAGGTTACAAATCTCGATATTCTAAATCGCATTAAATAAGCGTCGTTTGGAACATTATTAAACCTGCAATTATAATTATTTTTTATTTCTACGTAGTTAAGATGCAGGTGGTGCATTTAATAGGAAAGGATTTTGAATTTGTGAATCAAGTTGTTCAATCTGATCTCTAAATTGGAGGGTAACTTCAAAAAATTCCATGGATAGACTTGAGAGAGTTACTTAAAAAACCCATTAGTCTATATTTGTTAAAAAAAATATACTGCAGTCTGCCATTGAATTTACTCCAGGTACTTTCTCTATATTTGGTATTATTGAAGTTACCTCATTCTAAAGAATCAAGTATTCTGGATTTTTTTTCCAGTTGGACAAGTACTTCTCAATATTTTGATGATGACAAATTGACAATGTGCTTAAGGTATGGAATGTAAGCCATGGGAGAAAGTCTCATTATGGAGTGTAGTAATTTATGATTATCATTTTATGACAGTCTATAAGGGGCCATTATAACTATGAAAATAATTTACAGTTTTGTAGGTCATCTAATTTTTTAAAATTCTAAATGGTGGTTTTCCTTTTCCCATACCTCAACCTGTCATACATGTCTTGAACTAATTGAGTGTTAAATGCGTCATTTAATCATATAAACCTGTAAATGGTGGTTTTCTCTTTTCCATACCTATCATATACGTCATGAATTTTCAACTAAGTGTTAAATACGTCACTTAAAAAGGAAAAAATGTTCTACATACCATCAAATTATATGATTCGATGAACCTGAATCGAGTCGGATTTTGACGACATTGAGATTGCATCACCCAGACGTGAACTTGACATTTCCTCGTGATTAACCATTTTTTCCACCTTTCAATTATTCAAAGGACCAACACAATACACATATCCAGATTTTTCCTGACCCCATGGATTCCTTCCTAGCAGCTGTAGTCAATTACCAATCATAATGCTTCTTATGGAATATTGATGAATAGGGGTCACTATTATCAGTAGGCTATGTATTGACTCCATTCTCTATGTTCGTTAATTTTTTTCCAGTATGGCCGAAGATGTGCGCAAATTTGAGTTCACTGATAGTATGAGTGAAATGGGTAGAATTGAAAAGAATTGAATACAGTCTCATTCGGGTTCAATGGATTTCACTGGAAGTTCCTTTCCATCCTATCAGTTTTATGTTCGTTGGGAGTCCTTTCCCATCGCTTCAGTGAATTCTTTCCTCTAGTGAGTCAGCACCCTGTCCCTCTTCAATAACCCAAGAATTCCCTCTCGGTGGCATAACAGGATTGATTTTGTCAATTCTAGAGTTTACATTGTCCATATCAGCTGGGTATTGCATGTTGTTTTCCGCTTAGCCATTTTTGTCTTAGCACTTCTCTCTTCCTTAACATTTTCTTCTTTAATTGGCATTTATATTTTATTTTTGTGAGTCCTCTCATGCAATATGTATCACTTTTATAATTCTTCTCTTCTCGTAACTGGAATGCAGCCTTCTCTTCCACTCCCTTTCTACCCCTGGTGTTGAAACATGTCCATGTCGGCCTTATTTTTTTCCCTTGTGTTCCACTGTTGTATTAGCCTTGTTACAAGATAGTTGGTATCCTTGTTTGAAGCCAGGAAAGTAAAACATAGGATGGGTTGGATCGAGGGAGAATCAACAGTTCAGTTTCACTCTAATGAATTCCACTTGTAACATGGTCAATCCGACCCTTGAGGTCTATAAATAGAATGTAATAGGTAGTAGGGACAATTATTATTGAAGGATTTGTTTGATGTTACTGATTCAACTGTAAACTAGCCCTCTTATCTGTATTGAAATCATAATATAATAAAAAATGCACTTGGGCCTAGTTTGAAACTTTCTTGAGCATCGATCTGGTTATATTTTTGTATTATCTATGTTTTTTTTCTTCTGGGAATGTATTATAACTATTATGTTCTCATTTATTTATTTATGTAAGGAAGGAGGATGATTTATATTATAATAAAAAAGATAGAGATGATACAAACTTGCAGATCCATGAGACTGGTTTCCAAAAAACTATCCAATTCAACCTCTTTTTTAAGTTGTCCATGCCATGCCATAATTCTATAAATACAAGATTTACTAGAGAAACTATGATACCCGTGAACAAGAAACCAACATTTACAGTTGTTATGTTCTCATTTCAAATGTTGGATGCATTATTATTTTACAACAGAAGTTTTTATGCCTGAAATTAAAACTATACTAGTCTAATTAGGTTCTTTATGCCTGAACAGACACTCTGTAGTTTGAATCAGTAAATTTGGCTTTGTAATGCATGTTGAGCATGCATTTTGGTGAAGTTATCCAAAATTGCCTTGCTTCAGTAAAATGCACACACATGCTTGATTTATTTGTCAAATTCAATGAATAAAATAAGAGTATTTTTCTTATTATTCCCCACCTTTTAGAAGTTTAATATTTCCAATTTTTTACATGAAACTTTCCCCTTTAGAATGTTTCTCCAAGCATACATAGTTTTCCTTTGGTGTGCATTTAGTCAAAAAGTTTACAAGTGTGAATAATAGCTTTACAACAATATTAGAACTTATTCATGGATAATTAAGCTCAGAAATGTGTATATATTCCAAATTCCAAATTCCATACCTAAAGTGTACTTCGATTGACATTGGTGTGCATGTTTACTTCTGGCCATGAAAAAATGGCAAATACTATTAATTGTTGTTTTGGATGACTTGGATTTTACTGTAGATCATACAATTTACACAAATGAGAAAAAGAGTTTGTAGAAAAGGTTGGTATGTCTATGTTATAGTGCTATTTATTCAATATAACATGAAATGCAAGCCAATGTGTGCATTTCCTCGAGGGACTCAACACTGATTTTTACCATGTGGAAAACACATAAATTTGGAGTTTCCTTGTAGAGCATAAGTTTTTATGTCCAAATTTTAAAATTTTAAATCTTATTTGGGATTTATATGATTGAAAAAACACTCTGTACTTTGAATCAATGAATTTGGCTTTGTAATGCATGTTTGGCGTGCATTTGAGTGAAGCTATCCAAAAATACCTTGCTTCAGTAAAATGCACGCACATGCCTGATTTCTTTGTCAGATTCAAAGAATAAAATAAGAAAGTGTTTTTTTATTATTCCCCACCTTTTAGAATTTTAATATTTCCATTTTTTTACCTGAAACTTTCCCCTTTAGAATGTTTCTCCAAGCAGTCATAGTTTTCCTTTGGTGTGCATTTAGTCAAAAAGTTTACAAGTGTGAATAATAGCTTTGCAACAATATTATAAGAACTTATTCATGGATAGTTAGGCTCAGAGATGTGTATATATGCCAAATTTCAAATTCCATACCTAGAGTGTACTTTGATTGGCATTGGTGTGCATTTTTAGTTATGGCCATGAAAAAATGGAAACTTTACTATCAATTGTTATTTGGATGACTTGGATTTTATTGAGATCATACGATTTACATAAATGAGTACAATATTTTGTATAAAAGGTTGGCATGTATATTTTATAGTTCTATTTATTCAATATAACATGAAATGCAGGCCAATGTGTGCATTTCCACGAGGGACTCAACCCTGATTTTTACCATGTGGAAAACACATAAATTTGGAGTTTCCTTGTTGAACACAAGTTTTTATGTCTAAAATTTAAATTTTGAAAGCTTATTTAGGTTTTTTATGCCTAAACATACACTCTGTAGTTTGAATCGATGAATTTGGCTTTGTAATGCATGATGGGCGTGCATTTGGGTGAATCTATCTAAAATTGACTTACTTCAGTAAAATGCATGCACATGCCTGATTTCTTTTTCAAATTCAATGAATAAAATAGGAGAGTGTTTTTTTTATTATTCCTCACCTTTTATAAGATTAATATTTCCAATTTTTTACCTGAAACTTCCCCCTTTAGAATGTTTATCCAAGCAGGCATAGTTTTCCTTTGGTGTGCATTTAGTCAAAAAGTTTACAAGTGTGAATAATAGCTTTGCAACAATATTAGAATAATTTATTGATGGATAATTAGGCTAAGAAATGTGTATATATTCCAAATTTCAAATTTCATACCTAGAGTGTACTTTGATTGGCATTGGTGTGCATTTTTAGTTCTAGCCATGAAAAATTGGCAAATACTATCAATTGTTATTTTGGATGACTTGGATTTTACTGTAGATCACACAATTTACAGAAATTAGTACAAGAGTTTGTATAAAATGTTGGTATATCTATGTTATAGTGCTATTTATTCAATATAACATGAAATGCAGGCCAATGTGTGCATTTCCTCAAGGGACTCGACCCTAATTTTTACCACATGGAAAACACATAAATTTGGAGTTTCCTTGCAGAGCATAAGTTTTTATGTCTAAAATTTAAATTTTGAAAGCTCATTTAGATTTGTTATGCCTGAACAGACACTTTGTAGTTTGAATCAATGAATTTGGCTTTGTAATGCATGTTGGGCATGCATTTGAGCGAAGATATCCAAAATTGACTTGCTTTAGTAAAATGCACGCACATGCCTAATTTCTTTGTCAAATTAAATGAATAAAATAGGAGAGTGTTTTTTTATTATTCCTCACCTTTTAGAAGTTTAACATTTTAATTTTTTACTTGAAACTTTCCCCTTTAGAATGCTTGTCCAAGCAGGCATAGTTTTCCTTTGGTGTGCATTTAGTAAAAAAGTTTACAAGTGTGAATAATAGCTTTGCAACAATATTAGAAGAACTTATTCATGGATAATTAGTCTCATAAATGTGTATATATGCCAAATTCCAAATTTCATACCTAGAGTGTACTTTGATTGGCATTGGTCTGCATTTTAATTATGGCCATGAAAAGTTGGAAAATACTATTGTGTTGTTTTGGACGACTTGGATTTTACTATAGATCATACAATTTACAGAAATGAGTACAAGAGTTTGTATAAAAGGTTAGTATGTCTATGTTATAATGCTATTTATTCAATATAACATGAAATGCAGGCTAATGTGTGCATTTCCTCAAGAGACTCAACCTTGATTTTTACCATGTTGGAAACACATAAATTTGGAGTTTCCTTTCAGAGCATAAGTTGTTATGTCTAAAATTTAAACTTTGAAATCTTATGTAGGTTTTTTATTCCTGAACAGACATTCTGTAATTTGAATCATTGAATTTGGCTTTGTAATGCAAGCTGGGTGTGCATTTGAGTGAAGCTATCCAAAATTTCCTTGCTTCATTAAAATGCACGCACATGCCTTATTTCTTTGTCAAATTCAATGAATAAAATAGGAGAGTGTTTTTTTATTATTCCTTAATATTTCCAATTGTTTACTGGAAACTTTCCCCTTTAGAATGCTTCTCCAAGCAGCCATAGTTTTCCTTTGGTGTGCATTTAGTCTAAAAGTTTACAAGTGTGAATGATAGCTTTGCAACAATATTAGAAGAACTTATTCATGGATAATTAGTCTCAGAAATGTGTATATATTCCAAACACCAAATTTCATACCTAGAGTGTACTTCGATTCGCACTGGTGTGCATTTTAGTTATGGCCATTAAAAATTGGAAAATAGTATCAATTGTTGTTTTGGACGACTTGGATTTTATTGTAGATCATACAATTTAGAGAAATGAGTAAAATAGTTTGTAGAAAAGTGTGTATGTCTATGTTATAGTGCGATTTATTCAATATAACATTAAATGCAAGCCAATGTGTGCATTTCCTCGAGGGACTCCACCCTTATTTTTACCATGTTGGAAACACATAAATTTGGAGTTTCCTTGCAGAGCATAATATTTTATGTCTAAAATTTGAACTTTGAAATCTTATTTAGGTTTTTTATGCCTGAAAAGACACTTTGTAGTTTGAATCATTGAATTTGTCTTTGTAATACAGGTTGGGCGTGCATTTGAGTTTAGCTATTCAAAAATTCCTTGCTTCAGTAAAATGCACGCACATGCCTGATTTATTTGTCAAATTCAATGAATAAAATAGGAGTGTTTTTTTTATTATTCCTCGCCTTCTAGAAGTTTAATATTTCCAATTTTTTACCTGAAACTTTCCCATTTAGAATGTTTCTCCAAGCAAACATAGTTTTCCTTTGGTGTGCATTTAGTCAAAAAGTTTACAAGTGTGAATAATAGATTTGCAACAATATTAGAAGAACTTATTCATGGATAATTAGGCTCAGAAATGTGTATATATGCTAGATTCCAAATTTCATACCTAGACTGTACTTTGATTGGCATTGGTGTGCATTTTTAGTTATGGCCTTGAAAAATTGGAAAATACTATCAATTGTTATTTTGGATGACTTGGATTTTACTATAGATCATACAATTTACAAAAATGAGTACAAGAGTTTGTAGAAAATGTGGTATGTCTATGTTATAGTGCTATTTATTCAATATAACATGAAATGCAGACCACTGTGTGCATTTCCTCGAGGGACTCAACCCTCATTTTTTCCATGTGGAAAAAACATAAATTTGGAGTTTCCTTGCAGAGCTTAAGGTTTATGTCTAAAATTTAAACTTTGAAATATTATTTAGGTTTTTTATGCCTTAACAGACACTCTATAGTTTGAATCAGTGAATTTGACTGTGTAATGCATGTTGGGCATGCAATTGGGTGAAGCTATCCAAAATTGATTTGCTTCAGTAAAATGCACGCACATGCCTGAATTATTTGTAAAACTCAATGAATAAAATAGAAGAGTGTTTTTTATATTATTCCTCACCTTTTATAAGTTTAATATTTCCAATTTTTTACTTGAAACTTTACCCTTTAGAATGTTTCTCCAAGCAAGCATTGTTTTCCTTTGGTGTGCATTTAGTTAAAAAGTTTACAAGTGTGAATAATAGCTTTGCAAAAATATTAGAAGAACTTATTCATGGATAATTAGGCTCAAAAATGTGTATATATGCCAAATTCCAAATTTCATACCTAGAGTGTACTTCGATTGGCATTGATGTGCATTTTTAGTTATGGCCATGAAAAAATGGCAAATACTATCAATTGTTGTTTTGGATGACTTGGATTTTACTGTAGATCATACAATTTACACAAATGAGTACAATATTTTGTAGAAAATGTTGGTATCTCTATGTTATAGAGAAATTTATTCAATATAATATGAAATGCAGGCCAATGTGTGCATTTCCTTGAGGGGCTCAACCCTAATTTTTACCATGTGGAAAACATATAAATTTGGAGTTTCCTTGCAGATCATAAGTTTTTATGTCTAAAAGTTAAAATTTGCAAGATTATTTATGTTTTTTATTCCTGAACAGACACTTTGTAGTTTGAATCAGTGAATTTGGCTTTGTAATGCAGGTTGGGCGTGCATTTGAGTGAAAGTTATCCAAAATTACATCTCTTCAGTAAAATGCATGCACATTCCCGATTTCTTTGTCAAATTCAATGAATAAAATAGGAGAGTGTTTTTTTAATTTTTCCTCTCCTTTTATAATTTTAATATTTTCAATTTTTTACCTGAAACTTTCCCCTTTAGAATGTTTCTCCAAGCAGGCATAGTTTTCTTTTGGTGTGCATTTAGTCAAAAAAGTTTACAAGTGTGAATACTAGGTTTGCAACAATATTATAATAACTTATTCATGGATAATTAGGCTCAAAAATGTGTATATATGCCAAATTCCAAATTTCATACCTAGAGTGTACTTCGATTGGCATTGGTGTGTATTTTTAGTTATGGTCATGACAAATTGGCAAATACTATCAATTGTTATTGTGGATGGCTTGGATTTTATTGTAGATCATACAATTTACACAAATGAGTACAAGAGTTTGTAGAAAATGTTGGTATGTCTATGTTATAGTGATATTTATTCAATATAACATGAAATGGAGGCCAATGTGTGCATTTCCTCGAGGTACTCAACCCTGATTTTTACCATGTGGAAAACACATAAATTTGGAATTTCCTTGTAGGGCATAAGTTTGTATGTCTAAAATTTAAACTTTAAAAGATTATTTAGGTTTTTTATGCATGAACATACACTATGTAGTTTGAATCAGTGAATTTGGCTTTGTAATGCATGCTGGGCGTGCATTTGGGTGAAGCTATCCAAAATTGTCTTGCTTCAGTAAAAATACACGCACATGCCTGAATTCTTTGTCAAATTCAACGAATAAAATAGGAGAGTGTTTTTTTATTATTCCTCACCGTTTAGAAGTTTAATATTTCCATTTTTTTACCTGAAACTTTCCCCTTTAGAATGTTTCTCTAAGCAAGGATAGTTTTCCTTCGGTGTGCATTTAGTAAAAAAAAGTTTACAAGTGTGAATAATAGCTTTGCAACAATATTAGAAGAACTTATTCATGGATAATTAGGCTCATAAATGTGTATATATTCCAAATTTTAAATTTCAAACCTAGAGTGTACTTCAATTGGCATTGGTGTGCATTTTTAGTTATGACCATGAAAAATTAGCAAATACTATCAATTGTTGTTTTGGATGACTTGGATTTTACTGTATATCATACAATTTACAGAAATGAGTACAAGAATTTGTATAAAATGTTGCTATGTCTATGTTATAGTGATATTTATTCAATATTACATGAAATGCAGGCCAATGTGTGCATTTCCTCGAGGGACTCAACCCTAATTTTTACCATGTGGAAAACACATAAATTTGGAGTTTCCTTGCAGAGCATAAGTTTTTATGTCTAAAATTTAAACTTTGAAAGATTAAATAGGTTTTTTATGCCTAAACAGACACTATGTGGTTTGAATCAATGAATTTGGCTTTGTATTGCAGGCTGGGCGTGCATTTAATTGAAGCTATCCAAAATTGCCTTGTTTCGCTAAAATGCACGCACATGCCTTATTTCTTTGTCAAATTAAAGTAATAAACTAGGAGAGTGTTTTTTATTATTATTCGTCCACTTTTAGCATTTTAATATTTCCAATTTTTTACTGATTCTTTCTCCTTTAGAATTTTTTTAACTTCTAGCCCTAACATTGAATGTTTATTTTTGTTCAGCAAGGTAACTCATTAATGGATCATTCAAATGAGACATATCAACAAAATATTCCTTGAAAAAGAGGTCAACGTAAGGGTTTCTATTACTCTAATCTTCCAACTTTGGAACCATATGACATCGTCCCTCAATTCATTTTTGTTAGAGGGAAAAATACTTCTAACCGTGCTGGTCATGGACACTGTCAAGGATTTGGAGATGAGAATTACATACAACACAATGAAACCAGAAATTTCCCTCTGTCATCAAGAAATCATGCAACCAATTTATAACCTCATTTCACTCAAATATCATCCATTAATGTTTCTTCTGTTATAAATATATCTGATCAAAGTGTTGAATGTTGTGCTTCTCAACAACAAAGGCATGCTTTGACTCCAATTATAGTTGCATGGAATGACGATGTACAAGATATAAATATTTACCATATAATTAATCCTCTTTCACTGCATGTGAATGTCTAATACTTCCCTCAAAGAACATATGCAATTCCTTATGCCATTACAATGAACTCTGGTTTGGATTATGCAAATATGTACCATAGTGGATTGAACTTTGTTTTGCAGAATAAGGCCACACTTTTCCCTCAAAGATCTGTGATTGATGATGTTGTTGTTACAAATTAGTCTAATCGAAGTGGTAAAGGTTGTGTTTCTCAACAAAAAAGGCATTGTTTGACTCCAAATATATAGTTGCAAGGAATGACAATGTTCAAGATAGAATTGTTTCCCATAGAATTAATCCTATTTCATAGAATGTGACTATCCCAAACCTCCCTCAAAGAACATATCTTATTCATGTTGCCACTACAATGAACTTTGTTTTGGATAATGCAAATATGTACCACAACAGAATGAACTCTATTTTGCAGAATAAGGCCACACTTTTCCCTCAAAGATCTGTGATTGATGATGATGTTGTTACTAATTAGTCTAATCAAAGAGTTGAAGGTTGTGTCCCCCAACAACAAAGGGTCCTTTGACTCCAAATATATTATTAGGGAATGAAAATGTTCAAGATATAATTGTTTACCATAGAATTAATGCTATTTCACAGAATTTGACTATTCTAAACCTCCCTCAAAGAACAGATCCTAATCATGTTGCCACTACAATGAACTTTGTTTTGGATAATGAAAATATGTACCACAATGGAATGAACTCCATTTTGCAGAATGAGGCCACTGTTTTCCCTCAAATATCTGTGATCGATGATGCTGCTATTACAAATCAGTTTAATCAAAGCATTGAATGTTAAGTTCCTTAACAAGCTAGGGAACATTTGACTTCAGTTACTGTTGAAAGGAATGGAAGTGTAGAAACGAAGGGGAAACAGTTGGAGCATGGATCCCTTGAGAACTTGGATGAAACTAGAAGACATGAAACAACTGAAATAACTACATTTCATGAACATGTGGATAGAGATGCAACTACAGGGAACCAAAATTGTACAGTTGGAAGAGCCGCAACATAAATTCCTAAAGAGTGTTCAACAAATGGAAATACACATTATTAGAGAAGGTCACAAGGAAACCACTTAAAGACATATTTATTGAGTCTTAAGAAGTGGTTAGGATGGTTTAACCGCAGACAAAAAGAGGGGAAGTCAATATTTAAATAAATTGGGAGATGGTTTTCTAGAAAATTGCTCGAAGATGTGGATGAAAATGACATTATTGTTGGAATTGGGTACTTCATCAGCAAAACCTATTATGAAGAGTCTAAAATTGAATATGTTACTGAACACCTAGATGGAATTCTTAATAAAATTCGATGAATTTTTGTGGTGAAAATTCGTAAGGATTTTATTCCTAGGAACATGGTTTCAATATTTATTTAATCAAGTATGACTCATAGGAGTTTGCAATGTCTAATGCAGATTGACTCTCATGGTGTACTGAAGGGGGTTAATGCAACATCAGTTTCTAGATAAATGAAAAAGTGGAGCAAAGAAGCTGAGGATATTGATATGGGTTGGGATATAATTGATGGTTTCACATATGGAGTTCGAGTCAAGGAAGTAAAGTCATGTAATTCTCCAAAAATTTGTAAAAATTTAAAAATTTTCCTATGACATTAAATGTTTACAATCATCACTTCCGAGGGACATTTAACTGTTAACGGTTAACATAATAAGGTTTAAACCAGAACTAATTCCTTTATTAAATTCTAGATTTGCATACTTAAATATTTGCTTTCATAAATCATTATTAAAGATTTGGTTTAGCAGGTTATGATTTGGAATAACATGAACTGAAACATTTGTTTGCTTACTATGTGCTAAAGTTTGTTTTACTGTTTGTAAACATGAAGGACCTTCAGTTAAGTCCAAGGCTTACTTAGCTTTTTAGCTAATGCAGTGAAGTGATGCTTCTTTTACAGGTCTTCTATAGGTAAGACATTTTATAACCAGTTTTCGGATCAAGATTATTATCTCAACTAGCATAAATAAAAAAGCTAGTATATTTGTTTAATTTACAGCTTTGATCAAAGTAAAGGAGGTATCGTCGAAACTGTATATTAACGTTTTAATTAATTTCTTGTAAGCATAAGTAATTGGAAATCTGAACATAAATCTAGATGTTTTCTACCTAACTTCGACTATAACTTGTACACCAAACTTTCATTTATTTACTATTAGTTTATGTCCTGTATAGGATTCTAGAGAAAGATAAATTTGTATACCAGGTCATTTGATACCTAATTACTTGTTACCATGTTAATTCATATTTGATTGTCTCAATCATACATTCTCATGTTATAAAAACACGTAAAACCTAGCTCTAGAGAAATGTCAAGTAAAACAACGAAGCTAATGAGTTTTCAAACGGAGTAAATTTCCTTTTCTGCCTATGCAATTTCCATTTGAGTAAACAAGAAGAAAGGACCTTACTTTTTTATATGAGTTTCATAACTTCTTGGTTTTATAGGTTAAGAGTTCACTGCTTAACAAACCTAACTACTTCCAAACTCTTGCATATTTTTAAATCTCATTAAGAGATATTAAAATAGTAATTATTTTTGTTCTATTTACACAATTTTAAAACTATAAAACAAACCTCACCTAAGAACTCTGCTAAACATTTCTATACTAGAAATATTAAGCTTTTAAATTTTCTTTAACCTAGTTCTAAAATGGGATTATGGTTTGCCTTCATACATAATCCTAGCTTAAAAAAAGGTGTTTATATAAATTTTAATGCTAACATGTTTATATGAAATTCTTATGTAGGTTCCAATCCACACTCCCGAACTATAGTTCAAAACCCATAAAATTGAACCGAAAGTGGAGACCACGTGGTTGTTTTATAGTGGCTAGGGTTTTGACTTTGGCATTTTATTATAAAATCTCCCAAAACCCTAAATTTGTGCATTTACCCTATCTTTTTCCCATGGTGGAGAGAGAGCCGCAAGCTTACGACCTCATGGATTCACTATTGTTTTTATGCTACAAGTGAGAGCCTTCATCGCTATGGCTTACCTTTACATGTGAGAGCCCTTGTCATCTTTGCTATTCTCTACATATGAGGGCCTTGTTGCCATTCCTTATCTCTTCCTGTTTAGGCCTTCCCTTCCATTACATTTCTTCTGCGTGTGAGGTCGTCATCGTCATTGCTTTACTCTGTGTGTGTGGTCTTCGTCGCTATTACTTTGCCTCTGTGAGGGATTCCCTTCATGCATTGGTGCAGTGGTGAACTCTGTCTGAGTTAACAGTGTGTTTTAGGTTTATTTTCATCGTGGCGTGGCCTTGGCTTTGACTTGAATAATCTCATCGAGTGTGGTCTTATCTATCTTTACTGACTAGTTGCTAGTGTAAAGGGGTTTTTACTTGGTTGAAAAAACTGTGTAAACAAGTTAAGGTGCGACCAGAAGTTAAACTGCTCCAGGTAACTCATTGTTTCCATTCTTGTATTCGCCATAAGTGTATATGCTAGTTCTCTTTGTTTTATTTTATGTACATAAAGCTTAACAATTATTTAATGGGTGTGCAGGTTATTTTGCAAACAGAGTTTCAAATTGTGGCTCGAAGACTCTGATGAAGAGGGGGTCTTCATGCTCCTTCAGCAAACGGTAAGCCTCGGTCCTACCTAAGGTTCCTCCTGCGATGGGTGTATGGTGTTTTGGTTGATACTGTTTGCTTGGATTTGAAATACTGCTTGGTCATGGCTACGATGTAGTCTATTTGTTTAGGAAGGCCGTTTGGCCGTGACTTAATGAAATTCTTATGAGGCCTTCTTGGTCGTAACTTGATTTACAGGGATTATATTTTGGACAAGATTTAAAGCCGTCACCTCTGTGGAATTTGTAAATGTGTTTTAGATAGGGTTTTTAAAGATATTTAAATCATGCTTAGGATTTAAAGACTTACTGTGTTAGCTATTCTTGTATTCAGCCATGAACTATGGTTTCTATGAGGTCGGTGGCATATTGTGGGGTTTCTTGTAATGTTTAAGAATTTAAAATTTTAAGTTAATTAATAGAAATATTTTTACTGCTATAATACTTGTGTTGATGAATAAATGGTTAAAGAACTCAAAAGAGGTTTGATTAAGGTTTAAGTTCGTAATTTTCGATTTTGTTTAAAAGAGGAAAAGGTTCAGAATGTTGGTTTTAAAACAGAGTTTGAGTTTTTTTTTTTTTTTTTTTTTTTTTTTTTTTTTTTTTTTTTTTTTTTTTTTTTTTNTAAAGGGTCTTTACTTAAATTGTCTTAGTTTGTATTTGACAAACAATTTTAATACTGTTCCTCTGAAGAGTTTATTTAAATCCGTGTAAATCCGTGTTTGTATAAATGAAGAATTTATGTTTTAAGTAATTACGGGTAAAACTGTATTAACTCTACTCTGGAAAAGAGAAGGAAAAGAAGGTCATATTTGACAGTTTCTCCAAATTAGGGTTTTTGTAAAATTTTAATTATTTTTAAATCTTTACAGAGTTTAATATTTAATTTTAATGAATTTAAAGTTTGATTCTTACTTAGATTAGTAATGAAATTATCTAAGTGATTACTGGCCCTCATTTTACTGTTTCCTTTAAGTTATTCTTGCTTATTTATTTTTCTGTTCTTATAATGTTTTTAATTACTATGTATATTTATAATAATTAGGCTTATCGCAAATAATTTATTTACTGTGTAAATAAGAGCACAAACTATGTATATATATATTTAGATCTTTCTTGGAAATAGTTCATGTCTAACTTCTTTAACAGGTGCATTCTAACAAAATCACTCCTGAACATTCTTACAAAGAATATGTAAAAAGTAATAAACCTAATCATGCATTCTTCATTTGATTTAACCATCAGAATATAATCTAACCTACTGTACTAGAGTACTACCTTCTTGAAGGTGTGGAAAAATACAATTAGGTATTTTTGTATCCATCAGTAAAATTTGAAATTACTTTAATAATTTATCCTAATCTCTGTCTAATCCAGAATTTGTCTATTTTTTCGTAGTAAAAGATTTCCTTCAATAATTCTAATAACAGATACACAGAAACATAACATATTATTTCCTAAATTCATTCCTTCTTGTTCCTAAGTATGCATAGAGAAATTAGAAAGAACATGTAGAACGTGGAAATGTAGCAGAGGAGACAACACATTAAGGAGCCTATTCCTCCCAACCAACTCCTGGAGATAGCTAAACTGCAAGCCTCATGACCCCTGAGCTTGTCTACTGGTCCACCTCGATGAAATACTGGGTGAGAGAACCAATTTAGAAAACCTCTGCAACTCTACTGAGTAATCAACAGTAATCTGTTATGCTTGTAGCAGTATGAACTCAGCTTAAATCAGCTGCACTAGTTTAGAACTTCAACACTTTTCACTCAAAGAAAACTCATGCTAGTCCCCTCCATCGAATTTCTTGTGCACTAAATTCACTCAGAATTTTCACAAGTAAAGAATGAGCAGCCTCATCTAAATTAAATGGGAAGTTTTATTAGCATGCCTATGTCTTTTGGGTCAGTTTTCACTTAATGAGCCACCTACTCTTGTTCCACTTTCGTGGGAAACATGACCACAAAAATAGGGAAGTTTCCTCCTACAATAGCTAGAAGTAGTTTGAGGATGTTTCCAAGTGTCAATCTGCTCTCAACCCAGCCTATTACACCAAGTGACCAGTAAAACACTCATATAACAGCCTCGTTAAGTTGTTGTCTCATCTTTCGTTTATTAATTAATAAAATATTCAACAATTACATGTTGTTATCCTTGACCCCACTTGGTCATTAATTACAAACTTTATAATAAATCTATAACATAATGTCTCTTAAAACATAAAATGTTTTTGCAATTTGGGGCATGTGACAAGTCATATGCTTCCTTCATGGTTGAATCATATGAAAAGAGGTCTAGAAGTATAGTCAATGAAGTTTCTTTCAAACTTGGTATTGATTCTCGTGTACATTATGATCGAGGGGGGAAGGTATGTGAGATATTATTTGAGATACTAGAAGACAATGGCTTGATGTATTATGTAATCCTTGGAAAATGGGATGGAAAAGAAGAATATAAATAAGTTTTAGCACATGCTGACGATCCTGAAAATGAGGAGAACTTAATGGAACAGTTGAACAAGATTTCACAAGATGGCATCAAGATGATAGATGGAAGAGAAGTGAAAATTATTTTGTTTGAGTGTCATGATCTAGTGGCAATATGCACTTTAGTATGCAACAATAGTGTTTCTCCAATGGAAAATAATTTTTTTCCTTGGTGCACATGCCATAAAAAAGTATACACATGGTTATAGATGAAATCAAAATTGAAGAAGGAGATACTATACGTAGTGTTTCTGAATTTTATGCGATGTCAACAAACTTGCTCTTGGTAAGATATGCACATTTATTACAAGTTTTGGAATTTATGTTTGTATCTTGCTATTAATTTCTTAATCTTACTATGTTCTAAAATGTCAGGAGTTGAATCCAGCTTTTGAACCAAGAAAAGGATGGGATGAAAAGTTTGATGACCATATTTTAAAAGCTCAACCAAACTTATCTTATACAAAGATGAATATTGTGAAGAACTATCCCATGGATAGAACAAATGATGAAAAGGTACACAATTTCATAATCAATTCTTAACTATAAATTAAGCTTCTTAGTATTTCACTATACCCTCTAAAACATGTGCTACCAATTATAGTTGACTCATGGCACAATGTATAAGCTTGTATATTGTGCTAGACATGTTGGGAATATAGAACTATTTTGAATATGTTTCGTGAAATTCAAAGAATTACACAACATTATGACAAGGTTCATCCAGCTAGAGGCACCGAGACAAAAAAATTGTTAAAATTTGGGAGGATATGGAGAAAATCGGTGTTCCATGTAAGACAAGAGAACAATACCATCATAAAATACAAGAGTACAATGATCTTAACTATGGGAAATCAGATGGATCAACATCAGGTAAGATCCTCATTCGACATGAAGGAATTTTAAAGGATTAATAATTATGTTAACATATCAATTATTGTTTATGTGGGCCTTGACTAATAATAAATGATGGTGTTATTATTTTTTTGACTAATGTAGAATGACTCTTAGCATTATTCATTTTGAACATAAAACTCAGTCTATAATCATATGCATTGAAACTTATGTCTTGTTTCTAGGTTATTGAAGGCCTACCATATGAAGAGAAGTATAACAAGTTGGTGAGGATGTGGAAGTGTTAGAAATAATTCCACACGTTGCAAATGCAAGGGTGTAGAGGGGACGATGCATTTGCATATGAGAAAATGTATTTAAATTCATTCTATTAGTATCATAATATTATCTATTTTGAATGGAGATATCATTTCATTCATGATAAACATTTTGAGCCACTGTCATTGCAGAATTGGCATCCTTGCTAGTAAGTGGATTTGGTTGTGTTCTTGTTGTTTGGGAGATGATATGGTTCCTTATATGCATTTCCAAGGGGAACATGCTCTTGATATGAATCAATCTATTCATCCTTATACTTTGGGATGATTAAGGAATGAAGTAATGGAGAGTACACATAGAGAAATGAAAACTTTGAATCATAACTAAGGAGGAGGAAGAGGAGTTGCTAAGGAGAATAGAGGCACATTTGAACATGATAAAATGTGTCTTGTAAATGAGATGAGAGGACAATTTTTCAATCTTGTTATGAGATCAAAAGGTACTTTCCAAAAAGTTTAGAAAAAGAAGATTCTTTCTTTCAAATATTAGAATTCAACTTTGTGTTGAATATGAGAAGTCAATAAATCCATTGAATGAGGAAACTACAACACAATTAACATCATGTTTCCCTTGTGTCATTAGTCAACACATGAAACAACTATTTGAATCATGGGTAAAACAATCTAAGAAATTATTGATTTCACCACCAACAGTAAGTTTTTCCTAATTTTAAATGCTATCTAGTTCAATTTTCATTTTATAGTGTGAGGAGCCATAATGTGTGCGTTTATTAATTATTAATACGTCCCCATAGTTCAATAACTATCTTCCAAGATCATGGCCAATCAACAAATATGGTCAAAAACCTTATCGTGAATCGCATTGCTTTGGAAAGCACAAGAAAAAAAATGGTGCTAAAACAAAAAAACAACATCATGTCTTTCCCTCCACTAGTGAGTGTTATGTTCATTCAATTTATTACATATAATTGTGTCTTTCTCAATCTAGTTGATTTGTTCTTGAAGTTACATCTTTTTCTTGATCCTTGACTTTGTCTATCTCGCTGATCTCAGGAAATGAGCCAGATTGGAGTGATCAAAGAAAACAAATGCAAGGGGAAGTAGTTTATGATACCCCAATCATGCTTGATGATGGTAAAAATCACATTTTGGGTGTTTCATCCATTATAAATAAGGCATTGCAAACCAGTGTAACATAATAAATGCAACTTCTAGTTGTTGAGACACCTACGATGGCAGTTGAAAATACTCCATTTGATATAGATTTGAGGGCACAAGAGCTTGAGAAGGAGGTACAATAGGCTAGGCGAAAATTATCTGCAGTTGAATCTGAGCTGATGTGGACGAAGGATGATCTTAAAAAAAGGAATATGAGCACTCAAAGAAGTATAATAATAATTTAGAAATGTTGAATAAACTCCTAGAAGAAAAATATAGATTGCATACAAAAATGATAAATCTTGCAATTGAAAGTGAAAGAGAAAGAAAAAAAATACAACATATGGCTGATGAAGCTTTTGTAGAACTGGAGGGCTTTGGAAAAGGCAAGAGAAGCTATAGAGAATTTTCTTATTCTAAAAAGGAGGAATTGCAAAAAAATCCCAAGCAACCTAGAGTTCTAGAATAATATGGTGTACATATGATGTCTATGTACATACTAATATTGTTGTAATATAAATTGTAAGTATTTCTTGACAATGCATATATTATCTTCAAGGGGGATTGGATACCTGTGTAGAGTTTTAGTTCTCGACGCGTTTCAGACTGCATAGTTGAGTCCATCTTCAGAAGAAAACATAGTTAATGTGATTAATGTGATTCTAATGTGTAATACAAGTGTGATGTGTAATACATATGTGCATGTTTCCTATATCTACGAGAGTTTAATGTGCAACCCATACTGAAAAGTGTATATAAAACTACAAATGATGAAATATATTCTTCATAAATTCTTGGTGGTGGTCTTCAATGTTCGTTAGTTGGTTTTATGGACATAGTCACAAGTGAACAGAAATTGCATTGAAGTGCGAATGCAGAACAAACAATTTACACCAGGAATGCATAAGTTGCCAAGTTAAACATTTAATTATTTGGAAACCACTTGCAACAAAATTACATTGAATTGACAGATCATCATATCCAGTGTAATACATAACTATGTGGCTGGTTATTTCTAACATTGTTAAAATTTGAAAGTGCAACATTTTATTAAACTTTTTTTAATGATGTAATTAATTTAATCTTTCCAATTAAAGTAATTTTCTTTAGATATTCAACATTGAAGGGTTTGATGAATATATGCCCTTAATCAATTATTCCTAAATTTTTGGTATCTTTGATATTACTTGTATATGGAGGAGGTGCACCCCCTATTTGGAAGGTTGGGCTACTTTGTTATATATTGATATGTGTATCTACTTGTCTGAGTAGGATAACTTTATATATGGGAACATAGTAAGTATTGGCCCATAATCAGTATACTTTACTAGACTCATAAAAGTTTAGCACTCTGTATGACTATAATGTGGAACCAAATGGATTTATTTGTAATGTTCTCTTTGATTCACAATTGAATATCAAGGAACAATTATTTTTCCTGTGAAAAAAAAGTTCCCTTCAAAATGGGATTAAAGCTATCTATTCAAATTTGATCACTGCACGTTATGAAAAATTAACACTTGGTCTGCCTGACATTAACAAATACCCTTTCCACGGAATTGGGTACACCTTGAGATCACCCTTAGTATGCCTAACATTTTATACTTTATCTGTACTAAAAATATTCATGTTCAATTTTCCTCCTATCATAATATTTCCCAGCGATTCAAATTTTAAAAATTATAATCATCAAAAGTACAAGGAAACTGCTCCATGTGCGGAAAAGGGGGGCCTAGGTGTCAATGACGTATAACAGTGATACAAATGGTGACTAGTTGTGATTTGATGAATCAATAGTTCCCACTGCCACCTCTAGGGCATCCGAGTCTAGATATACTCTGGCCTCTAGAGTCTCGGGGGAACAATGTGACTTTTAATTACGTTAAAGTGACCTTTCACATCCTCCAAGAGATGAGGGAATCATACACAAATCACATTAATCCCAATATATAGATAAAATACATCATGAGAATCCCGAACTCATAAAACATTTCTTAATACTTAGTCAATAAATAGGCCCTCATGTTGAGGAAAATCTCATTTGAACCTCATTTCTGGTTTTTTATGTGTATAAAAACTTGACCCATGAGCGTCATTATTTCCCCTCTCATGGATGTCAAAGAAAGAATTCCTAAAATGGTGATATCAAATGCTGGAATGGGAGAAGTTGGGAAGATAAGTTCGAAGTTCTACTGCCAATGCAGGGGATTCATAGCTCCCCCATCCGTTTAACAGAACCTTTAGTTCATATCTTTGGTCCTTTAATTTCTTGAGTGACGTGGGATTGGTGATGAGCACGTGCCAATTCCGATCCAGATAAACAACTAAGTGGACTGCAGGCAGTTCCTATACCATCTTGAGATAAGTGAAGAGATGCAAAAGCTATCCGCAGCTAAACAAATAATTTAATGTTGCTACTCTGTGGCTTCCAATCCCAGCTTGGATGGAGGCATAATTAGTTCCAACGATGGGAAATGGTCGAGTAGAAACTATCCATTATCTACCATGCATATAGTCTTTTCCTCAAAAGAAAATTATTAGGGTGCCAAGAGATGGGTTGGAACAAGGAGTTGGAGCATTGTTACTATTGAGTGGAATTGTTGGGGTGGAAAAAGGAAGACAATGAATGATGCAAGGGGCAGGCATGAGGTCTTCGCTAAGTGAAACCATGTCATAGCACCTTTGTTCTTGGGATATTAGAGAATACCCCTAATTTCACTAGATATTGATAATTACTTACAAAAATCTTTTTGTTGAGAGCCCCTCCCAATACATTTTTTAAATAAAAAAACCTCTATTTTTACAATGTATTCCTTATTTTTACTAGAAACACATTTTTATACCCCCCCAATATTTATAAACCCTAATACCCTAATAACCACCCCCCAATACCTACAATATATTAACCTTATTTTTCATAATTTAAAATACCCCTTTATGAATGAACGTGATAAGATGTTCCTCAACAAGGTGAATCCCTGGTGGGGGCAGGTTTACAAAACTATCCGATAGACATAGGTGAGGATGATGAAGCTGGTGGGAGAAATCATCTTTTCATTTCCTTGCTTACTGATTATCAGCCCTGGTTGGGGATTATCCAACATTTTGACTTGTAAATCGTGCTTCGGAGTTTGGAATATGAAGGAATGAGCAATTTCATATTTTTTCATTTCATCTCTTGTTTGCGAACTTGCTTGTATTATGAACATATTGACGATTGAGGCATTTTTTGTTGATTTTTAGCTTGGCCAACATTCTCATTGTGTATAACACACTCCTATCTAATTTTTTTTACAATGAAAAAATAGTTCCTTGATATTCAATAATGAATCAAAGAGAACTCTGTTAATACATCAATGTTTCTTTTCAACAAATATTGGAAACTAGATAGCAAAAAATTCTAGCAGGACTTAAACAAATAAAATATGGACACATTTTTTTCAGCTTAAAGAAAATGAGCATAATGCAGACTTGTCAACCAACAAAATGGGTATAACTAAAAAGTAATAGAAAGTAATATCAAACTGAGTAAGAACAATAATCCTCTATTTACTTATGAACTCAAGCTAATTCATCAATTGCAATGGAATGTGTCCTTTCATGCACTCGTTCAATTATCTTCCTTGGATTTCATTCCATAAATTGCATCACTTGTAGTGCTAAAACTCCACTGGAAAATCATAGGTTGATGTGATAGACACATTCATAATTCATTCAATATCAGTTAAATACTAGTTTTTTGGTCTGTTGATTCTTATTATGTCCTCAATAGTCTTGTGTAAATTGTCATATGGTTTGTTTGGAATGTCAATGGGGTGTCTTCAAATATGATTAGACTCTTTAACCAACTTCATAAGTTCTCCATTAATTAATCCTAATGACCAAACTTGACATCCTGAGTATGAAATATGGAATGGCATAATTACACATTTTTGAGCCTACTCGTCCATGAATCAACGATTTCAAATTGGATGCATAGCTATTCTTCAGACTTGTTATCTATTTGACAAAATTCATGCCTTTGGAAAATTATGGATACGTAGAGAAATCAAAATGGAAAAATTTCAAGGCACAAATTGGAAATGTTAAAATTAATAAAGTTGACGAATGAGAAAACATACACTCTTCTATTTTAGTCACTAAATTTGACCTTGTAATGAAGTTTGGGAGTGCATTTTAGTGGAGCAAAGAAATTTTTGCGAGCTTCACTTAAATGCACACCCAACCTACATTATAAAGACAAAATGACTAATTCAAACTACATAGTGTATGTTCAGTTATTAAAAATCTAACTAAACTTTCATAGTTTTAATTTCAGACATAAAAGCTACAGTTTGAATGATACAAACTGTCGAGTGTTAGGATCTAAATTTCACCTAAATAGTGATTGGTGGTAGGTTTCTTAAGGGTCAAAGGAAAGATAAATGTAATTATGCATAGAGTTGAGATAAATAAGATTTGATGGTTGAATTCTTCAAATAATTAAAGAGGAATATATGTAAGACAGTAGACTACTATGTGTTGAGCATCAAATGATGAATTCTACACATGTAACCATTTGATCAAAAATTTACAGACAACTGAATTGGAGCACTAAACAATGAATTCCAAATATTATCTAACAAATTCTAGATGAACTAAATGATAGGAAAATATTGAAGTGGAAATGATCAGACACAGGAAAACTAACTGCATAACAACATTGACATGAATCTATGTATTATAGAAACATGTACTTCTATACTTTGTATTACATGAAATGTGAAGTCCCAATCTACAGGAAAAAGTCTTCTCCTATTTCTCCATACATCCAACAACAACATTTTGGCTTCGATGAATCCCAAATATATAATTTTTTTGAGATGTCTTCAACAGAAGTTCAAAAGGAATCAAAAAATTAATTACACATTTGCAGGGATATATCCCATAATAAACTACTAAATTTTCTAAAAAACTACTAGCTATCTAAAGCTAAATATCTAGAAAATTCAAATATTAATATTGAGATTCCCATGATAATAAAAAATGTCTTCGAGCCTAGGAAGGCATTGCACTTGTCCTTCCTTTTCCAGAATTCGTAGAACTGGAGGCTCTATGTTGATTATCATATCCTTGATAACTCTGTCATCTGGGTCAACAAGGCTCTGAATGATGTTCTTCTTCTTCTTCTTTCTCTGTTTTATTGTCTATACTATCATCTGGATCATTAGGATTGAAAGGTTTTTCAAATATGTCTTGATATTCTAGAGACTGCAACTATTTGTCTTCATAAAAATCAACCCTAGGACTTTGACTCTTCTGCATTTATTTATGCTCAAAAATTGATCATCGTATCTTCAACAATATCCTGTCAAATCTAATAATTCAGATATTAGGGGGGAATATATATTGTGTTCACCCAACTCTCTCAATCTCCTTCCACTCGAGATATAATGGAATCTCTAGATCAATAATTTCCTTAGTTAATACATCAAGCTCAATTAAAGCACCATGAGAGACTCAAGCAAGATTTTATTTAATTCTTCTCAATAAAAGGACTAATTCATAGTCATCGAAGAGTTTGTTCACAATTATTTCTCCTTTTAAACCTTTCCCTAAATTATCAAATTTAGAGTGATCCATCCTGATTTGAGACAAGAAATAGAAATAGAAATCCATAAATAATGCACAAACAAATTTGGGGATGCATTTTTTAAAGCACTTTTAAATTTTGGACACTGTTGAAAAGAGGTCAGTTTTTTGTCTATTTTGCACGTCAATAAATTTTGGTTCTCATACCAAAAACCTGTAGGTGTAGGGAGGTGAAGAATGAAGAAATAAAACTTCTAGAGAAAGATTAAATATCATTGGGGTTTTTAATGAAATATGTAACTTAAAGAAATTCCTCAGACTGTTAAAGCTATTATAGATCTTCTTTTAAAAAAATCTCGCTACAACTACTCTGTTTTAGCATATTCCTGTTACAGGTCCTCCTTCTTAGAAAATATTACTGTTGTAAGGTTTTTGTTTCTGGAAAGTTATACTCTGTTTCATGTAAGTACAGATCCTCATGGGGCATGTTTTGATGATTCTAGAAAGCTATAATAAGAGGTTTTTTCAGACAGTTTGAAGACATTATAGAAGCATCTTCACAATAACCCACATGCTAGGAAATGCATATTATCATTTCAAACTTTCAAATTTCATATATAAATAAAATTTTATTCAAAAAGAAAACAAATTATAACATAATAATATACACCAAAAATAATTGACTGCAACAAATACATAATTCATATGTATTAAATAGTAGAATTTACCATATAGATTACGACAAACAATATAAAAATTTATTAATGAAATGTAAAATGTTTACAACTCCAAATGGGGTAAACCAGTCCTCATACCTAATCCACAACAACGATGGACAAGGTCCCATTGGTGTGAATCCCATGAAAAGTGTACTTGTACATGAGGTTGTAGGCTATTATACAAATATCGAAATCTAAATTTTGGTCCCACTCTCCATTTACCAATAGGTTGAGTCTGATCACTTGAAAATGAACTCAGATGATATCTATCAGGAAAGGTTGGCCATGTATAGAAAATTGCCTCCTTAAGATTCTCATATCCTTCTATGATGAACTCTAGTGAATTATTCTTCTTTACAATCCCAGGAGGTACAAAATGCATTTCAATTAGTTCAAAAGTAACCATGAAACTTTCATCTAAATAAGGAATTTCCACATAAGATTCATTGCGTATAATGTTCCAAGACCTTATGTGATTGAAAAATTTATAGGAAAGAAGATGAATATTGTGACGATGCACTTGATTGGGATGCAATACTCCAAGATATGATGGAAATTCATTTTGTGTTCCATATTCTGTAGAGGAAACTAATCTAGCAGTCACAACTTCACTGTCACCTTTTGTTGCGAGAAGTTGAAAAGTGGAGTGCTTATCATCATTCATAACAACAAAGAGACAAAAGAAAGATTCCCATTTACGAGTTCTCATGCCCCACCTTTTAATAGAGCTCATGGTAAAGAAAACATCAACAATGCCTACAACGCAAAAAATATGACATTAGATACTATAAATAAATATTTCATTTATGAGTTGAAAAATAAATATTCAAAGATACATATGCATACTCACCATATATGATTTCAGTTGGTATCAATAGACCTTGTTTTGTATAGAACACCTCATGTGGATGCAAATTCACACCTTCGGGAAGATAGTGGCCACTACCAAAAAAATCTATATGATTTTCAAATATTCTTACCCAACAAAATGTTCCACCAGTGGAAACATATACTAAATAATCCAACACTTCTACATGATATGGAATTTTCAATGACTCATCTTCAGAAAATACAGGCAATTTGTCATAATAAATACGGACATACATGCCCTCCTTTATGGTAAAATCAAATGGATTTGTGTTGCGCACCAATAACCCATCCATTTGAATGAATTTATTTCTACCAATCTTCACAAAAGGACGATTTGGAATCAATAAGGGAGTCACATATGAAGAATACACCATATAAAATCCTCGCTTGATGACTGCATTGGAATGCTTTTTATGATTTTCATCTGACCCACTTGAAGATAATTTTGATTTTATTTCAAAAAGTGAAGGATGGTGTAGCATAAGCTTTCCACTTTCATCTGCATACACCATTTCAACATGCATAACATCATCCATTGAATATGTCCATGTGTCATTGGTACTAACAGTGTAAAGAATTGGATCATCTCCACAAGGATCCAAGCATGTCAATTCTAGGATTCCTGTATGTGACTCATTTATAACTTTGCAGATAATGATTTCTTCTGAACCATTATCTCCTTTAAGAAGAGAAATTGTATTAAAATTCGGTTCCTTTCCATTAACAGGCAACAGAGTTGAACGACCTCAGAGTTGATAAGGTATTTCCCTATGATTAGGTTGGATCTTATCATCATCATCGTCACTCCAACAATCATTTTTTTTAATTCTATATAATTGTCGTGACTTTCGTCATTGTGTAGATCGTTGTTTCGTCATTTGTCGTCTCTTTTTTCATTCAACATCCTCTTCAACAAGTATTCTAAAAGCTTCTTCCACAACTTCTGCGGAAATGACTTCCACTCTTCACGTGGCAACATATCAGGGTTCATGTTGACCATGCTAAAATTTATAAAAAGTATAAATCTGTAAACATGTAAGGAAACCCAAATGGCCTACACACATTACACATGAGATCTCTTAAATATAAATATAGAGTGAAAAAACAAAGTATTTATGTAAGCATAATGTAAATACAACATAAATACTAACCTTTGGCAAGAACCTTCGATTTCTTTTCTCCTTACAACCAAGGTTTTAGATTTGCATCCAGATGGTACAAACAGATTTCTGCATCAAAAAATAAAGGAAAAAATTGATTACTCTACATATACATATACATTATCTAATATATAACTTTAAAGCCTTCTTATAAACAAAAATTGCACAACGAAAATTAGAAAATCAATTTAACAGGTCTTATAAGAGGTTTGGAATTTCAATTCACCTTTGCACATCAAAATTGTTGGCTATGTTCGATGTAATTTTCTTTGATATTAGTGAATACAAGGCTTCATTCTCCAGTATCTACATAGGAAATAAAAAAACGTTCCTCTGTTAGAATCAAGTCTGAAACAAAATATGTTTATGAAAGTATATAACCTAGGGCACCAAAAAGTGAATATCATTCTTACCTTTTGATTTGATTTGATCATACACCTGGTTATTGTCAGGTTCACTAAATTCGTTCATCTAGGATAGATTCAGTAAACATGTAGATCATGAAATTACCTCTCAAACAGAGGTGCTCCGTGAACAACCTCTCCTCACATATTTTGTGCAAAATCGAAAAATACGAAAATAGGAGTGAGTTTTCCATTATTACTTGCTTTCAAAGATTTGAAAATTTTCAGTTAAACCAACATCGAATCGCATGACAAACTCTGCATTGGTTCATGTGCAACCAGAAAAAAAATTGGCGAAATACGCCTTTGACTAATTACATGATTAACAATGCTAATTTTTTATTAATAGAATTTTTAATTCATTTCTTATTTAGGATACATTTCGAGGATGGTAATTTCTTATGAAATACAAAGGTCATAATATAGATGTAGTTGTAGTATATTCTTAGTACAGATTCAGTTCCAGCACAGATCGATTACATATCCAGTATAGATGAAGTACATGTACCATACATATGTGAATGCAGTGCAGATGCGATACTGATGGAAATTCTACACCAAGCATGAATATTGGAGTGATGCAAAATGTCTCCCTTGCTAAGAGGGAGTGTTGATGTTCTCCATGATTCCAACATCAAGAAAACATTCTGCAAATAATTCTCTTGCATTGGCCAAGTGAATTGACCAATAATTAGTAGAGTATGGCCTCTTCATATCCCTAATTAGTCAAGTGAATTGACTATGTGTATTGAGGTTCATATTCTTAGAATTTATATATTCATGTAGATTGACTATGAGTGTCTGAAGGATAGAGGTCACATTGCATAATTTGTAAAGGAGTGCTCCATGAAGGAGTGATACATTCTAATTAGAATGAGTTGACTTGTCTACGTGAAAGGAGATTTAATCCTCATATAAGGTATAGAAAAATATAATCTATTGTTGTACTTGAAATTGTCTCTAAGAAGTGTTTGATACTTCTTAGAGTATGGTCAAATCAACATTAGAGCTCTATATAGAAGAAAGTAATTGGCATGTGATGAGACATCTACGAGGAGAACTATTTGGTTATGAAGAAATAACAAAAGAAGTCAAGGAAATACATTGAATAAGTATCAGAGAAAGAGGAAGGAAAGGAAGGGAAACATACCCTAGTAAAAGGGGAAACTTGGCCCTAGAAGACAAAAGTACAAGTCAGCCTCAAGATTGAAAATCAATTCAACTAAATAATATAAATAGAAGTGTTATCACACTTGATTTGACACATTCACACATCACATATTCTTCTCTCCACAAGTGCGCACCTCCAAGGAAGTCCTAGAAAAGGAATGAACCATAATTTTTGGGTCTCTCTTAATCTCTTGAAATATTATATACCCTTGTTAGGATTTCTTAAGAAGGAGGGTGAAACTCATCCTTTGCTAGGGCTCAACTTCATGTTTTCTATTTTACTTGAATTGGATTTATTTCTTCTGAGAAACTTTTGCTGGGTTTTCTTATGTTTGGGTTTCCCATGGTAAAATATTTGTGTCTCTTATGCATGGTTATATTTTAGTGAACCTTGTTTTATTTCCATTGTAAATGAATGTTTATTATGCAATGGAATTGTGGGATGAAATAAATGTTTGAATAATGATTGTGATGATAATCAAGGATTGAAAATTGGATTAAAATTCAACACTTATTAACCCTAAGTTCATTTCATGATCATTCCTTATGGATTGTCCTTCAAAACTTAATCCCTTGAGTCATCGAAAATGATTCTTAACTTTCAACCACATCAATTATAGGGTTACTTCGATGAGTTGCAAGTAGAAACTTAACCACCTGATAATTTAATATAGTACCCCTTATAACATATGTAATTTAACATAGTATCTCTTAGAGTAAATTTCATTATCATCACCAACAATTCAAACTTTTTCCAATCAATGGAGGGTTTTTTTTCTTTATTTTCTACAATTCGCTTGTTTTTCATGGAACTAAACTCTAAACCCTATGAATCACATCAATTTCACCTCCATATCCTAAACAGATGTACTCTTATAGTGACCCCTTTTAAGAATTTGGTCATTAATTATTTGATACAAGATTAGAAATTTTTTCACAAAACTATTGAATGACGCATTTTGCTAATAATTTGTCCTATGAACTTCACCTTTTCCAAATTTTGATAGAGCTGACTCTGCACCACATAATTTCACTTGGCCTTAATTACACAAATATTCTTGAGCCATATGATTTTTCAGGGTAATCCAACCTTAAAATTTGAATCCATTACCCAACACTTACAAACTTCAAACATTTTCCAAATATTTTTTACATTGAGACATTTGGTCAAACACATGACATGAAAAATGTAATTCTTCTTGTATAGTTCAATTTCCAACACATATAGTCCCAACAATGTAACCAAAAGATATGCAATATATTCCCATCAACATTATTCTTGAGGCATATTCTTCTAGTATATCAATTTCATTAATACCATATACATATCCCCCAAGCTTGATTTAGGATTGTTTTCAAATAGTCAACATGCAACTATAACATTTCATTTTACCACTCATATTTGTTTTCCAATATAGCTCTATTTTTTTAACTATAAGCTTTGGTACCAATTTTGACATATCCAACGTCCTCTATATTCCAACTAAGGTAATGGGGAACTCAAAAAAATTCCAACATTTATTTGTTATCATTCCTTAGCACACCCAAGATTCCTTCCTTAGCCATCCAATGGTACCCACACAGTTAGTACTTATCCTCATATACAATATATTATGCCAAAATCATCCTCTAATAGTAAACAAAATAGAATTCATATGAAATAGAAAATAATAGTGGAAATAATCGACAGAACTGGTAGGTCCCAAGGAAAGGCCTACAAAGGAAGGGGCAGGTGTCATTTTACTTATCTCTAATGTACATTGGATAATATTTTTTGTTGGCATTGGTTATAATACCAATAACAGAGTTGAGATGTAGTCCTTAAAATTATTTATGTCGCTAGCTATGCCAAAGGGAGTACAAAGGTTACAGGTTTATGGGGACTCTAAATTAGTGATTGATGAGTTGGGAGTATAGAGGAACCCAAAAAATATTTTTTTGAGGCCCATATATGAGGATTTGATCCAAATTGCTGGAATGTTTTAGAAGATCAACTTCCAATATATTTACAAAGAGATAAATACCCAGACATATCATATGTCCAAGGATGGATTATAGGTGGGTGATGGTATATGGCATCATTAGGAAATGATTAATGATACCCTCATGGAGCATGATCCTATCCCACACCTTAGTTGAGGTTTTCATTCCATCAATACATGTACAAGGAATGTGAACACTCTTGTGGCTGTGAAGACATATCCAACATGGTATTACAAAATAGTTTGTTTGGTTTTTAGTACTACATTGTGAACAATTTTTGTGCATATGGCTTAAAAAGCAAGAATGTTTTCTTTATATTTTTGTATATGGCCAAAAAAAGGGGCCCTTAAGATAGTGCAATATTTTAGATAAAACATATATGTAAGGCCTACATGGTCTATTAACAAGGAATTTGATTTATAATATAAATGAATTGCACCTTTTTTTCTAAGGGAAAAAAAATAGCAGTGGAAAAACAATGCATATTCACAATTATTTCATTTCCCATTAATTCAATGCATTAGAAAACAAACAAATCATTTCATTAGAATATCCATTAATTGATAATTGCAATAAAGTCATTTCCACTAAATTGGTTTTTGAGCAGTGATTTTTCACCTAGCGATAGGAATCACCTATAGGGATCTAAAATCACTCAACCCAATCATTCACTCTCAAGACAAACAATTTACTCACTACAAATATCCTTGGTAAACATACAACCATAAGACCAACCATGGAAATCTCTTACACTATCCCACACAACACAACAAGGGCCTATTCCTTCTCTACTCAACAATCCCTCAAATCACCCTTACCTTCTAGTGCTTTGTAGTGTGTGCAAAAAGTGCCCAATATTTTGTCTTCCTTTTGGTGATAACTTGGGACATAATCAACTTTTCCTCCAATATTCAATGAGTAGCAATAATTAGGGTTGTATGTTTGAAGGTATTTTCTTAGCTACTATGGATGTAACTCCAAAATGTTATTTCTCTCTAATCATCCCATTTTCTTCCACATTTACATCAACAAACTTCCCCAAATTCGATGGGTTCTTACTAGCCACAAGCACATGTGAAACCATTTCCATATTTGTCACAACAACCATCAAAATTGGGGAGAACATCCCCATGACATAGAATCCCATCCCTTCTCCATGCCAATCAACACTAATACATTTGGTCGGATTTTTCCATGAAATATTTCCACATTCTGAACATTCGTGGATTAATCCTTCATTTTTTTTATCATGGTGGAAAAACTGTGGCAATATCGACGTTTTTAATTTTAGAGGAACTTTCGTCTCTATATCGACGATATATGGCTATCTTTGCACACCCTCCAAACCAATGCCAGCTTTCAAAGCGCAGGTCAACTCATGCATTTTCGACACATTTTATATAGTTGAGACAAGGTTATTGGTGATTGATTGAGCGCGGTTTGAGCCCGGATTTCTTTATCAACCATATCCAAAACTAGAGAGATCATTCATACTTTGTTTCTTCAACGGGTGACTCAACCGGAAAAAGAAGATCGGTCAAACTTTAGAGGACAATATGGAACCTGTGGGAAATGACACGCCTTCACTTTCCCTTGAAGAAGATGTTGTTGTCACAAATTTGGTTGGAATGCATGGAAATGAAAATGCATATCAATGGGAGGAATTTGTGAACAATGATATGGGTCGTTCACCAATGAGTGATGAAGACATAATTCATGTCAAATATTCTTTTGATGGTAGATTTTTTTTTTTCTTTATTTGATAAAATGGTACATTTCAAAGAACAATCTACCTTGGGGGAGGATTCCTTCAAAGCTAGCGACGAATTGTGCAGAACTAAGGATGTCCAAATTCTTGATTTGGTACATCATGTTATAGGTTTAGAGAAAATAATTGTGGAAACTGAAAAAATAATTAGCCAGAAGGATCAACTTATTAAGAATCAATGTTCTAAATTTACCATAGTTCTAGCAGAATCGATTTCTGACCTTGACAGACTGAAAGACATGTATCAGGTTCAAAAGAAAAAAGGTGAGGAAACTATAGGGAGACTTGAAAATGAGCTGAAAAACAGGCTTGAAGTTCTGAACATGCCACCACTGAAGACTGTATTTGGTAAGGAAGCAGAACTTCAGCAAGAATTGAAACATAAAGAAACATTTATTGCAGGTTTGAAGGTTGAGTTTCAAAGGGCATTGAGAGAAATGATCATTAAACAACAAAATGAGACTGTAGAATATGAAGCAAGATTGGAAAAATTGAATAAAACAATTAAAAACAAAAATGAGTTGCTACAAAAAAAGAGAATTGAAAGGATTTCAACAACTCTCGAGGCTAAAAGTGCTGGAAGAGGAAAAAAATCAATAGTCAAGGGTAAACAAGCCTGCACACCAGAAGAATCAGCAGCCAAGGGTAAACAGGTTTGCACACCAGAAGAATCAAAAGTCAAGAGTAAACAAGTCTGCACACCAAAAAATTCAACAGTCAAGAGTAAACAAGTCTGCACACCAGAAGAATCAACAGTTAAGGGTAAACAGGTCTGCACACCAGAAGAATCAACAGTCAAGGGTAAAAAAGTCAACACAACAAAAGAATCCAAAGTGGAGGTTGAAAAGGCCATCACACCAAAAAAATTTGGTAGTACAAAACTAGGTGATGTAACTATGGAGATCTTACTTTAGTTTCAGAATTCCTTGCAACAACAAGAGAAGACCTTGAATGAAGATGCTTCAACAATTAATGTTGTAGAGTTTACTTTTGTCTCATCAGATCCAACATTGAAGAAGAATATAGAGGAGAAGGAGGCCGAAATTAGAGACCTTCACCAAAAAATATTGGAGAAGGGAAAAACACTACATTTGCGATGTGATAGTGAGATACAAGAATTGAAATCCCAAATTAAAGCTTTGCATAATAAACCTGTGGCAGAAGCAATTTTGTATACTCCATCTGATAGCGATTTGAGGGCATAAGAGCTTGAGAAGGAGGTACAATAGGTCAAGAGAAAATTAAGTGCAGTTCAATCTGACCTGAAGTGGATAGATGATGTTCTTAAAAGAAAGGAAGATGAGCACTCAAATCAAAAAAATAATAATGTAGAGATGTTGAAGAAATGCCTAGAATAAAAAGATAGATTGCATACAAAAGTGATAAATCTTGCAAACAAAGAGAAAGAGCAAGAAAAACAATTAAAACATATGGCCGATGAAGCTTTTGTAGAATTGGAGGGTTCTGGAAAAGGAAAGAGAAGCTATAGTGAATTTTCTTATATTAAAAAGGAAGAATTGCAAAAACCTCCCAACTTCCAAGCAACCTAGATTTCTAAAATAATATGTTGTACGTTTGATGTCTATGTACATACTAATATTGTTGTAATATAAATTGTCAGTATTTCTTGGCAATGCATATATTTTGATATAGTTAATGTGTTTCGAATGTGTAATACAAGTGTAATGTGTAATCCATATGTGATTTTTCCTATATCTAAGAGAGTTTAATGTGTGACCCATACTGAGAAGTGTGTATGAAACTACAAATGATGAAATATATTCTTCGTAATATATTCTACAAATGAATTGACATATGAAATATTCTTAAAATATATTCTACAAATGAATTGACATATGAAATATTCTTAAAATATATTCTACAAATGAATTGACATATGAAATATTCTTGAAATATATTCTACAAATGAATTGACAGATCATCATTTCATGCTATATTGAATAAATTGCACTTTAACATAGACATACCAACCTTTTCTACAAAATCTTGTACTCATTTCTGTAAATTGTAAGATCTACAGTAAAATCCAAGTCATGCAAAAAAACAATTGATAGTATTTTCCAATTTTTCATGGCCAGAACTAAAAATGCACACCAATTACAATCAAAGTACACTGTATAGTTTGCATACAAAAACCTAATTAGACTAGTATAGTTTTAATTTTAGACATAAATTAAACTTCTATTGTGAAATAAGAATGCATCCAATAGTTGAAATGAGAACATAACAACTGGAAATGTTGGTTTCTTGTTGACGAGCATCATAGTTTGGAAACCAATCTCATGGCTCTGCAAGTTTGTATCGTCTGTTTCTTTTTTATTATAATATAAATCATCATTGTTCCTTACAGAAATTAATAAATGAGAACATAACATATATAATACATTCCAAGGAAAAAAACTAAGATAATGCAAAAATATAACCAGATCAATACTCAAGAAAGTTTTAAAAGGGGCCCAAGTTTTTTTTTTATTATATTATGCTTTCATTACAGAGCAGAGGGATAGTTTACAGTTGAATTAGTAACATCAAACAACTCCTTCAATAATAACTGTCCCTAATACCTATTAAATTCTATTTATAGACCTCAAGGGTCGGAATGACCATGTTACAAGTGGATTTCATTTGAGTGAAACTGAAATGTCGATTCACCCACGAGCCAACCTGCCCTCTGCTGTACATTCCTGGCTTCAAACAAAGATACCAACTACTATGGAACAAGGAAAACATGACAGTGCAACACAGTGGGAAAACAAGGCTGAAGTGGACATGTTTCAACACCATGGTTAGAAATGGAGTAGAAGAGGAAGTTGCATTCCCATTATCTGGATGGGAGATGGGAGTAGAGAAGAATTATAACAGAGATGCATAGTGCATGAGAGGTATCTAAGGAGAAAAGGGAAATACCAATGAAAGCAGAAAATGGTAAGGAAGAGAGAAATTCCACAGACAAATATGGCTTAGCAGAAAACAACATGAAATACCCATATGATGTGGACAAATTAAAAGCTAGAATTGAAGAAATCAATCCTGCTATGCCACCGAGAGGGAATGCTTAGGTTGTTGAAGAGGGACAGGGTGCTGACTCAGTGTAGGAAAGAATTCACTGAGTGATAGGAAAGGAATGTCGAACAAACATAAAATCAATAAGATGGAATGGAACTACCAATGAAATCCATCGAACCCAGATGAGACTGTCTCCAATTATTTCCAATTCTACCCATTTCACTCATACTATCAGTGAACTCAAATTTGCACAGATCTGTGGCCATACTAGACAAAAATTAACGAACATAGAGAATGGATTGAATACGGCAAACGTATTGATAACAGTGTCCCATATTTAGCAATCTTACATAAGAAGCAACATGATTGGTAATTGACTGCAGCTACTAGGAAGAAATCCATGGGATCAGGCCAAATCTGGATATGTGTACAGTGTTGGCCCTTGGAATAATTGAAAGGTGGGAAAAAATCTTAATCATGATGAAATGTTGAGTTTACATCTGGGTGATGCAATCATTCTCAATGCCGTTAGAATCCAACTCGATTCAGGTTCATTGAATCATAGAATTTGATGGTTTGTTAAGTGACGTATTTGACAGTCGGTTGAAAGTTCAAAATATGACAGGTAGGGAAAAGCGAAAAACTGCTATTTATAGGTTTATACGATTATATGACATATTTTACACTCAATACATTCAACACATGTATGACAAGTTGAGGTATGGGAAAATGAAATCATGCATGTGCGTGGATTTTACTGAAGCAAGTCAATTTTGGATTGCTTCACTCAAATGCACGCCCAACATGAAAAAACTGTGGTTTAGGGAAATTAGACCTGCAAAAACATGCAAAAACAGTTGTTTAGGGAAATTAGACCAAGACTAGGAGAAGATAAAACTGTCCAAGTATGGAATTATTGGTAAAATATGCCTCACTGGCCTTAGGGAGATGCCCGCCATAGCTCATAGGATGATGATAACAATATTATGAGAGTGTAGATCTCTATATTCTTGTATGGTGCATCCAACCCTATAATTAGCCTAACCAAAAAGTCTTTCAGTATGAAGCTATCAATCTGCCAAAAGTGCCTCTCAGCCATATTTGCACTGCTCCAAAAAAATGCCCGCCAAGGAGAGAGAAAGAAGATCCAGAAGATGAAAGTGGTATTGAGGGATTCACCTTGTTGGCCTCTACCCATTAGGAATCTCACTTACCAAGTTTGAAGGAAAAATGAAATGACCTTGGTGACCTGGGGTTTGAAGAGAACTGGTTAAGTGTTAGACAAAGAGTTTGAGAGACCACTTGGAAATGCTCACAAGGGGGTGTTCCATTGATGATAAAAATCATCAGATGATATGGTCTTGTTCATTGTTGAAATGGATATCTAGCCATGCTATTGGTTTTTCTTATGGTGACCAGATAAGGAAAATATCAACCTCGCAAAATAGAAGAAAAATCTTATTTTGCACACTAAAGACATAAAAAAATGGCTAACTGTTGTAAAGGGGCTAAGTGATTCCCGCACTAAGGATGATGCACACACGGCATATATGACGATGTGGAATGAAGTTGAAATCATTGTTGCATTATGACATCGTTCTGGAGAAATGCAACAAATTAGTGAAAATCAGGAAATTGTCTAAGTGCGGGAATATTGGTCCAAGTAGCCTTAAGATGATGCCCACCACAAATGGTTTGTTGAAGAAAATTCCCACACCACATGGGGATATCATAGGCTATTTTTTTTTCTACTCAACCATGGTCTCAGTTTTTCCAAAGAGAGCATGAAGAACAATTTATGGACCTGCCAAAACTGTGGTTTAAACTTTAGGGAAATTAGACCAAGCCTAGGAGAAGATAAAAAATTGTCCAATTATGGAATTATTGGTAAAATATGCCTAATTGGCCTTAGGGAAATGCTCAGCACAGCTCATAGGATGATGATAAAAATATTATGAGAGTGTATATCTCTAAATACTTGTATGGTGCATCCAACCATATAATTATCCTGCCCAAAAAGTCTTTCAGGAAGAAGATATCAATCTGCCAAAAGTGCCTCTCAGCCATATTTTCACTGCTCTAGAAAAATGCCCGCCGAGGAGAGAGAAAGAAGCTACAGAAGATGAAAGTGTTTTTTCTAGATTCACCTTGTTGAACTATACCCATTGGGAATCTCACTTGCCAAGTTTGAAGGAAACATGAAATCACCTTGGTGACCTAGGGTTTGAAGAGAGTTGGTTAAGTGTTTGAGAGACCACTTGGAAATGCTCGCAAGGGGGTGTTCCATTTATGATAAAAATCATCAAATGATATGGTCCTATTCATTGTTGAAATGGATATCTAGCCATGCTCTTAGTTTTTCTTATGGTGACCAGATAAGGAAAATATCAACCTAGAAAAATAGAAGAAAAATCTTATTTTGCACACTAAAGACAGAAAAAATGGCTAAGTGTTGTAAAGGGGCTAAGTGACGCCCGCATTAAGTTTGATGCCCACACTAAGGATGATGCATGCATGGCATGGCATGGAATAGATGACTATGTGGCATGAATTTGAAATCATTGTTGCATTATGACATCGTTCTGGAGAAATACAGCAAATTAATGAAAATGAGGAAATTGGTCAAGTGTGGGAATATTGGTCCAAGTAGCCTTAAGAGGATGCCCATCACAAATGGCTTGTTGAAGAAAATGCCCACACCACATGGGGATATTGTAGGCTGTTGTTTTTTCTACTCAACCATGGTCTCAGTTTGTCTGAAGAGACACTGAAGAAGAATTTATGGACCTGCCAAAACTGTGGTTTAGGAAAATTATACCAAGCCTAAGAGAAGATAAAAATTTGTCCAAGTATGAATTATTGGTAAAATATGCCTAACAAGCCTTAGGGAAATGCCCGCCACAACTCATGGGTTGATGATAAAAATATTATGAGAGTGTAGATCTCTAGAAACTTGTATGGTGCATCCAACCATATAATTAGCTTGACCAAAATGTCTTTCAGGAAGAAGATATCAATCTGCCAAAAGTGCCTCTCAGCCATATTTTCACTGCTCCAAAAAAATGCCTACCTAAGAGAGAGAAATAAGCTACAGAAGATGAAAGTGGTTTTTCTGGACTCACCTTGTTGAACTATACCCATTGGGAATATCACTTGCCGAATCTGAAGGAAAAATAAAATTACCTTGGTGACCTAGGGTTTGAAGAGAACTGCTCAAGTGTTAGGCAACAAGTTTGAGAGACCACTTCGAAATGACCGAAAGGGGGTGTTCCTTTGATGATAAAATTCATCAGATGAGATGGTCCTATTCAGTGTTGAAATGTATATATATCCATGCTCTTGTTTTTTCTTATGGTGACCAGATAAGGAAAATATCAACCTGCGAAAATAGAAAAAAAATGTTATTTTGCATACTAAAGACAAAGAAAAAATGGCTAAGTGTTTTAAAGGGGATAAGTGATGCCCACACTAAGGATGATTCCTGCATGGCATAGATGATGATGTGAAATGAAGTTGAAATCATTGTTGCATTATGACATCGTTCTGGAGAAATTCGACAAATTAGTTAGAATCAAGAAATTGGCTAAGTTTGGGAATATTGGTCCAAGTAGCCTGGAAAATGTGGTTTTGGGAAATTAGACCGAGCCTAGGAGAAGATAAAAAATTGTCCAAGTATGGAACTATTGGTAAAATATGCATAACTAGCCTTAGGGAAATGCTCGCCACAGCTCATAAGATGATGATAAAAATATTTTGAGAGTGTGGATCTCTAGAGTGTTGTATGGTGAATCCAACCATATCTAGAAGGCTATAATAAGAGGTTTTTTGGGCAGTTTGAAGATAGTATAAAAGCATCTTCACAATAACCAAAATGCTAGGAAATGCATATTATCGTTTCAAACTTACAAATTTCATATATAATGAAAAAATTATTCGAAAATAAATACAAATTATAACAGAGCAGTAATATACCAGACATAATTGAATGGAACAAATACATAATTCATATGCATTAAATAGTAGAATTCACCATATAGATTACTCCTAACAGTATAAAATTTTATTAATAAATGTAAATATATCTAGCTTCGACCCCATGGTGTTATTTTCAACTTATGGCAATTGTACGGACTGTGGCATGCATTTTCCTAAGCCCATTTTTGAATATTTACACACTGTTTTTTACGTAACAATTTATAATATCAGTCATTAATTTTGAATTTGTCCAAGATACTTGCAATTTTAGTCATTCATGTTCAATTTGACTGCTATGCATTCCTGGCTTGCATTTTTATGCTTATGTCTTGCATTTTACACCAAGTGTCCATAATAGTAAAAAAAGGTTAAAATTGCACCTTTCATAGGTCGACTGTGAGCATACGAGGTTAGGTTATATAAAAATAACACAAGGCTAGTCTTCTCAATATATATAGCCATCCAATTTCCAAAAACATTTACTATAAACATTTCATAGGAGGGTTTGGTTTGAGAGTACATCAAAACATGTAGAGAAGAATATTACTCTATTATTATATTACTCACTCTATTACTCTATTTTGTCCAAATTTTTACTCTATTATTTACTCTTACTTTCTTATTTTCAATAAGTATAGTTAACATGCTAGAAATTTAACTGTATTGAAATTGAAAATGTAAGTTGTGTATAGTTGACTTGAAACACATTTGTAATTTTTATTATAGTTTGGAAAAGTCATAACACATTTGTAATTTTTATTATAGTTTGCAAAAGTCAAAACACATTTGTAACTTTTATTATAGTTTGGAAACGTCTGAACACATTTGTAATTTTTATTTTAGTTTGGAAAAGTCAGCGTGCTGGTATCCTGTGCGTGCATTCACGTGCATCCCATTCTTCCTTTCTAAGCGTGCCATCATCCTGAAAAATGGAAACAACAACCTCATATTCCATGCCATCAACCCAAACAAGGGGGTTTTTAAGTTGCTGAGAGGTTCATTGTTAGAAAATTCGAAGAGAGTGCTAAGGCATGAAGTGATAAAACCAACTAGCCAGAAGGTATGCTAAATGTACTGGTTAGAGCAGGAGTGCATCGTTTTCTTTTCGGTTAGTTCAATTTCAACAATGAAGAGATAGATAATGGCATTTCTAGTTATGATGATGAGTCCAAGGAATTGATTATTTTTGGGAGGAGGATTTTTATGGACCCTGATTTGTTGTCAGGCGCAGTGAAAATTCCACGTAGGGGGGGAGTAATGTTGACCACCAAGAAAACCCTCAAAGTAGAAAAGGGTGAGATGGAAAATCAAATATGTGGAAAAATGGTTAAGGTTGCCCGGAATGGTTTAAATATATAAGATGTTCCACCGGGACTGTACAAAACCTTAATTCAAATTGTACTTAGGACAATTATGAATCACCACAAGAAAGATATTTCAGGTGATTGTATGAAGTCGGTGATTCATTAGGTTGAAGATTCATTGGGTTGAAGACCTGGCCATATATGTCCCTCATCTATTGGAAAAAAAATTGCATTTTGCATTGCATGAGAGCAAAATCAAGAGAGTGAAGTTCAATTACCCTGGCACACTACAAAAACTTATTGACTTATATCAACCCAACACTGTAGAAGGAAGAAGATTTAAAAATACATACATTAAGAGGCCGAAACTAGAAAAAATTAACCAGGAATTTCCTCAACAATATCCAAAGGAAAATGTACAAGTCCCTGAAGAGCCTTTTGAGTACTGCATGGAAGGTATGGGAAGTGACCCTGAGGAATTTGATGTTGTCTCAATTCTGATTGGATTACATGAAGGAAGATAAATAAATGTAAACACTATGCATGATGTTGAGTTTAATGAACGAGGGGAGCATAGTGATGATGATATTTATGCTCGTGCAGAAATTCCACTTGTTATATATACACCTCCATAGTTGGGAGTTGATAAAACTTCCTCTCCAAAATATTTTTTTGATGGTAAAACTATTTTTAAGCTATCGTTCGATAAACTGTTGCATTTCAAAGAAGAATCTGAATTTCATAGAAAAAAAATTTCCTATTGGTATCTTACTGCAGTACAAAGCGTAGAACTCTGTAGGATTAAGCAGATGCAAATTCAGGACCTCTTCAAGGTAGGTGCTATTTTTCAATGCTATTTTTCAAAAAGAAACAGTTGCCAAATTCCTTTTTTTGAAGCCTTGTTAAAATTTTCACTATTTACAGGTAATTGCAAGGTTAGAAACAGAACACGTGGATACTATAGTATCTTCTATTAAAAATTTGCAAATGGTGGACCTCTTTAAGGTAGGAGGCATTTTTCAATGCTTTTTTCCAACAAAAAAAAGTTGCCAAATTCCATTTTTTGAAGCCTCCTAAAAATTTTCCCTGTTTACAGGAAATTGCAAGATTACAAGGATCCCTTGTGAAGACTGTGGATAGTTCGAGAAGGATAATAGCAAGCAAGGACTCTGTTCTCCAGTCTTTGAATAAGGAACTAGAGAAAATTCAGGATGAATTTAGAAAGGAAAATGAGAAATGCAGAGAAGAATATATGGTTGTTTGGAAGAAATATGAAGAAACCATAAAGATACTGGAAGATGAGCTGAAACATCGACCAGAGGTTTTGGACATTCCCCCTCTAAGGATTGTTATCAGCCAAGAAGCAATACTTACTGCTGAAGTCAGTAAGTTAAACATAATAATTGAAATAATGAATGCTGACTTTGAAAACAACCTTGCCGAAGACTACAATAAACATCAACTTCAAATAAATGAATATAGAAAAAAAGAGGAAAACATGAAAAACATAATTGCTAAGAAAGAAGAAGAGTTGAAAGGGAAAATAGTTGAACTTGAAAAGATTATTGTAGAACTATAGACTAGAGGAGTTGAAAAGTTAAAAGAATCTGAAATTGGTAAGGGATAGAGTAGGCATCTGATTTTTGGTGAAATTCATGATATATCAGCACACCAATAGGCTTTAATAAGGTATGAGAGTTCCCCGCAAAATAGAGAGAAGGCACTGTATGTAGCTTTTAATGCAATACAAGCTCATGCACAAGTCAAAAAGGGGTTACAAAGCTATTGCGCCTTCTTAAGAATTCAAGGAAAGTCCTTGATGGATGCTAGTGCAGCAATGAATGTTGGGGCTGATCTCTCTGCGTGGTCAACCATAAAAGAAACAATGGCAAACAAGCTAGCTGAGAGGGATGATGAGATTAAAGAGCTCATATTGAAAATACTGAAGGATAGAGAATCACAACATTTGGGATGTAAGTCTGAGATAGAAGATTTGAAATCCCAAATTGCCACTCTGTAGAAGAACAACCTGCTTCAGCGAGTAGCAATTGTGTATACTCTAGATAATAAAGAATTGAGGGAAAAAGAGTTGGAGACAGAGACAAAGCAGCTCAAGAAAAAATTGACCCAAGTTTAGTCTGAGTTGAAATGTGCAAATGATCATCTTCAGCAAAAGGAAAAGGAACACAAAGAGGAAAATAAGAAGAATGTGGAATTGATGAAAAAGTACATCCAAGATAACGATAGATTGAGAGAAATTTTGCACAAATGTGCAACAAAAGTGAAATAATTAGAACGAAAATCAGAATATGCACCTGCTGCAGCTTTTGAAGAGCCAGAAGCTTCTAGAAAACCAAAGATACTAGAATGTACAAATTTATCTTCTCTAGAAAAGGAGGACTTGTAGCCTAAACCTCCCAAGCAGCCTAGAACTATGGAATAACATTATTTATATATGTTGTGTATGTAAATACATTTCAAGTTTTAATACATAAATTTATATATGTGTGTGTTTGTATTTCTCGGCAATGTATATGTTTTTGATGCATTTAATGTGAATGGTAATTTTGAATTTAACTTTTCAATAAGTGTACATAACATGCCAGAAATTTAACCCTATCAAAATTGAAAACTTAACTTGTGTACTGTAGACATATATATTTGAATTTGTAAGAAATTGAAATAGTGATAGTGATTAGTGGATATGAGATGTCAGTAGATTTGGTGACATAGGTAGATCCTAGCTGTTTGCTTGGAACTGTTGATATTATAGGGATATTATGGGGATGATGGATTGAGAAATCTCAAGTTCTTTATGAGAATTTTGATGCTATGTATTGTTGTATTTATGTAATTTTCTTTATCTAATGAAACTGAAATTCCAATTCTAGAACAATGTCATACAATTCTACTCATGCAACCAAATTTCGGCGAATAACCCAAAGCTGTAATGCCTATAGAACTGGCCTAAAAAAGACAGAAATTTACAAAATATAAGCAAACACAGAAAACAACTATAATTTTGATTACTGAAAACAAAAATTAAATAATTAATATGCCTTCCATCATTTGTTACATTTCCAAAATTTGGTAACATAAATGTTAGCACAATAGAATAAATTTTCAGTACGACAAGATCACTAGAAATGCTTATTGCAACATACGTTTCTTTCACTATTTTGCATACAATATTGCATTTCGATCATCTAGGAATTTTTTCTTTTTGGCTTGTCTTACACTTCTTGTAATGACATCGGGTTTTATAGGATTCCCAGCATCCATCTTTTGGATATCAACTACTACCCCTTGAATTTCTTGTTTTTCACCACTAAAAACCTTATTTTGGTAGGCCTGTATCTTTCTCCTCAAGAAAGATTAAAGAAAAATCAAATCCTGATTAGGTATCCAAACCAACTAGCTATAGGACAGTACCATGGTGCGGGAATTATTCTCAAACCATGAATTGTGGCAGGCATTCTCTTAAGGCTGTTGGGACCAATTCTGACTAAGGCTGTTGGGACCAATTCTTCCTTAAATATATGTTGTAGTTTGGTGAGGCAAGTGACATGGTTGTATGCTCCATACAAAACTCTAGAGACTCACATTCTCAATACATTTTTCACATCATCCTATGAGGCATGGCAGGAATTTCCTTAAGGCTACTTGGGCATATTTAACACCAATTCCATACTTAGACAAATTTCTCAATTTGGTCTAATCTGCCTAGAACATCCTTTTGGTAGGTCCATATCTTTTTCTTCATCCACTTACAAGACAATCTGAAGACATGGTTAGGTAGGACGAAGACCAATATACAAAACCCCCATGTGCTGCAGCCATTTACTCTAACCCATAATTTAGGGTGGGCATCTTTCTGAAGTTACTTAGCCATTTTTTCATCCACTAGTGAAAAACCTTGTTTTGGCAGGCCTGTATCTTTCTCCTCAAGAAATATTAAAGCAAACTCAAATCATGAATAGGTAGCCAAACCAACTAGCTATAGGATGGTACCATGGTGCGGGAATTCTTCTCAAACCATGAATCGTGGCGTGCAATCTCTTAAGGCTGTTGGGACCATTTTTTACTAAGGCTATTGGGACCAATTCTTCCTTAAATATATGTTTTAGTTTGGTGAGGCAAGTGACATGGTTGTATGCTCCATACAACACTCTAGAGACTCACATTCTCAATACATTTTTCACACCATCCTATGAGGCATGGTAGGAATTTCCTTAAGGCCACTTGGGCAGATTTAACACCAAGTCCATACTTAGACAAATTTCTCAATTTGGTCTAATCTACCTAAAACACCCTTTTGGCAGGTCCATAAATTTTTCTTCATCCACTTCCAAGACAATACGAATATATGGTCAGGTATTCTGAAGACCAATCTACAAGACCCCCATGTGCTCCAGGAATTTACTCTAACCCATAATTTAGGGCAGACATCTTTCTAAGGCTACTTAACCATTTTTGCATCCACCGGTGAAAAACCCTGTTTTGGCAGGCCTGTATCTTTCTCCTTAAGAAATATTAAAGAAAACTTAAATCATGAATAGGTAGCCAAACCAACTAGCTATAGGACGGTACCATGGTGCGGGCATTCTTCTCAAACCATGAATTGTGGCGGGCATTCTCTTAAGGTTGCTGAGACCAATTTTGACCACTTTTCTAAAAAATTTCCTCATGGAAGGGTGGATTTTGTATAGTTGGGTGGCATCATTGTTTTTCGTATGGAAACCTTGGCAATTTTGGCATGGCAACTCGAGGTAAACTCTATTGTTGTAGTTTTTCTTCAAGAGTTTTTTACCTTGGATTTTTTAGGGTTTGGTCTAACTTGGGCATTTGCAGGTATGGTTAATGCTAAAGCGACAGTTCATTCTTGTTACCAGGGTGGTGTCTTAGCTATCTTGCTTCCACAACTACAGTTGGCTCAAGTAAGTGATTTTATTTTCCTTATGAGAATTGTAAATTGTAATGTGTAACCCTGAAATATTTTCTTTGGCTTTTGGCTTTTATGAATTTAACTATGAAAATGAGGGTGTTGTTATGCATCCCCAAGTTCTATTTTTCATCCTTGCATCCATGTGATATATAATGAGTAATGCTAATTGAATATATACATATCAACAACAACCACAAGCCCCATTATCATGATAAAGATTAGGGAAACTCAATGTATGAAAATGGAAACCACTTGAAACTCAATAGGCAGTAAGCTAATTGGTGGCTAATTCACTGAAACTTAAGCTTCAAAAGGAAATGGGACCCTCCCCTTCAAATTTGATCCCTGGTGGGGAACCTTTTTATAATTTCTCAAACCCCGAGGCTAATCCTTGAAATAGGATCTGAAATTGTTTATAGTCATAATCAAACATTAACAACTAGAGTGGTACTTCTTCCATGGTTTAAATATCTTTAAAAAAACATCATGGAGCAAATGTGTGTGCTTGGTCTGGATGGAAGCACAACGTTTCTAGTTGTGAACTAGCGGGCAGTGAAAACTACATCTCAATATGCTTCTGGTGGCTCATTTCTGACTGGGCTCGATTACTTGTCTGACTGTCAATTCAGCAACGTGTCCTTTCCCTTTGTGTTCATTCCATGCTCGAAGGAACCTTTTTGCATGGGCTCAAAGCTGGTAAAGGAGTTTATATATATTCTTTCCGTGCTCATCTTTCTTCGCAGCTTACCCCTTGATTTTGGCATAAACAAGCCTTTGCAATGGCTTGTCATTCAAGTACTCCTCACCACCTCAGAAAAGGTTGGCGGATGGGGTGCATGAAAGCTACGATGAAGACCTTGGGCCCTTGATGCTCCAGTATGAGCATTCTCTCCCACATAAAATAGGTGCATCTCTCAAAGTGGTGTATGAAGTCTGCTCCCCGATGGTTGGTGCTTCCCTGGTGTGAAAAACCAGGGTGATAGATGAGCTTAGAATCAAGCTCAACAACCAACAACACATCCAGACTAACAAGATTCTAGAACTAGAATGCCATTACAAACATATAAAAATACTCAGAACCTCTTAGCAGAATGATACCGCAAGTTTTCTTCTACACTAGTTCATCCTATGCACCTTAATGGATTTGAAAGGTGGTGTTTGTATATGATTAGAAAAATAGACAACGGGATGACCCATCATCATTTTCGCACATTTCATCATCGAGTAGCCTTGTCAACCATACGCTTCAGGTCATATGGACTAAACATGTTCTAGCCCTTTCACTCCTGTGATGACCCTTTCGCTCCTGTGACGACGATACCAAAACCATTCTTTCGTTGTGTTTCCCCTGCTACGTGTGGCGATCAGATTCGTTGTTCCACTTCTTATATTTTCATGATATCTTTCTGATTTCACACGCCAACCATACGATGGGTATCTATTTTTGGGCGAGATGGCGCTATCGCGGGGATGATTTATCATGTGGGTGTATCACAAATGGCATCGGGGAAATCAATTAACTGTCAGGAAGGCAGATCATACGTGAGGGCATCTTCTCCACTTAGATTTTTTTATAGATTTTTTATGTTGCATAACCCTCGTGTTTCTCCATGCACTCAGTATTGTAGATCTGTTCATATTTGTGATCTAATCCCTCGATACACCAAATATTCATACCCAAAACTCAACACTATCAACCTACACAGCTTGGTTTGGGGAGTTCAATATCAACCATCGATCTCTAAACTACCTTCATCAGGACTGCTCAACCTTGAGAACTTTAACATTCAGCTAACCCTTTTTCATCTGAACGAGTGAGCAACTTCTGATCACAGAATGCTTCTTGCCCATTGATCTACCCAACATCTTGTTCCGACCGTAGATCTTCGCAGGCCCTACAAATTTCCGCGGATCAAATTTGTAACTTTCTATGCTCTAGTTCAATCCGCGGAATTGTTTGAGACCACAGATATATCTCCGCCTTCATCTCAACCTTCTAATTTTATCACTGATTAACCCTTTTCACAATTTGAAAAAATTTCTCCCTCCGAGCAGGTTCACCACGCGAAATGATTTAGGGCCATTGATTTCACCTTGTGCCGATCTCGACCTCCAACATTACACCCATTTAATGGACTCCACAAATCTCAAAATTAAATCCTTCCTCACATCTCCGCTCCACGGAATCGCTTCCCGTCGTCGATCTTCACCATCCTGAATCTAAACTGTTGAAGTTTAACACACTTTACGCTTATTTAGACGCTGCATGTTTCAATATACAAAAAGACCTATCACCGTAGATCAAAACCCACTATCTGTTCGACGGCTCCATGGTGGAAAAACTTGCTAACCAATTAACCTGAAAGGCACTCCCGCAAAATTCCTCAAATAAGATCATTTTCAAACTTTTGGGAAGGAGACATAGATGAACATAAATCAACATTCAATGATGATGATGAAGATGATGATGATGGTGGTGGTGGTGATGAAGATGATGAACATGATGAATATGATGACGAGGGCAATGATGAAAATGATGATCATGACGACAATGAATATGTTGATTAGGAAGAGGGAGATGATGACGACGACGAAAACGATGATGATGAGGAGGAGGAGGACGATGACGATGATGATGATGATGACGACGATGACGACGATGATGATGATGACAATGATGAAGACAATGATGATGATGATGACGATGATGATGATGATGATGATGATGATGATGATAATGATGACGATGATGATGACTATGATGATGATGATGATGATGACGGTGACTAGGATGAGGACGATGATGATGAAAATGATGATGATGATGAAGATGATGATGATGACGATCATGATGATGATGATGAGGATGAGGATGAGGATGAGGATGAGGATGAGGATGAGCATGATGAGGATGATGATGATGATGATGATGATGATGATGATGAAGATGTTGATGATGATGATGATGATGATGATGATGATGAAGATGATGATGATGGTGGTGGTGGTGATGAATATGATGATGAGGGCGATGATGAAAATGATGATGATGATGAAGATGTTGATTAGGAAGAGGGAGATGACGATGATGATGATGATGATGATGTTGATGAAGATGATGATGATGATCAATAATGGTGGTGGTGATGATGACGACAACAATGATGAGGATGATGATGATGAGGGAAAGGATGAGGATGATGAGGATGATGATGATGAGGGAAAGGATGAGGATGATGAGGATGATGATGATGACTAGGATGAGTATGATGAAGATGATGATCATGATTATCATGATGATGATGAGGATGAGGATGAGGATGATGATGATGATGATGATGAAGATGATGATGATGGTGATGATGATGATGATGATGAATATGTTAATGATGATGATGATGAATATGTTAATGAAGATGATGATGATGACGAAGATGTGATGACAAGATCTTTACCTTGGTCTTCACTAAATTGTTATGAGATTCGCCAACATTATAATAGAATGGTTATGAGTAATTAATCACTCCTATAAAGAATGCACTTTATGGAACTACCAAACTGCTCAGTTTGGATCTTCCTCTTTTAAGACACCGGAATAGGTCCATAAGTCTTAATTCTTCATGTGCACAAATCTAAGAACAGGAGGCTTCACAGGGCCCAATAAGTTGTATTTTTTTTACTACTTCCTTGGATCATATTGAATTGTCAGATTAGTCCTTGGAATGGGTGTTAGGAGGAATCCTTAATTTTTCACTCAACTGGTCGCTCCCCCTATCTTGTAGATGTCTTCATTCACTGAGTTCCCCCTAAAATTGCGATGATGACGATGATGATGATGATGATGAATATGATGATGATGATGAAGATGATGACGATGATAATGAAAATGATGATGATGAAGATGATGATAGTGATATTGGAGATGCTGATGAATTGGATGATGATGATGTTGTTGATGAATATGATGATGAATATGAAGATGTTAATGATGATGACGATGAATATGATGATGATGGTGATAACGAATACGTTGAAGATGAAGATGATGATTATGATGATGATGATGATGAATATCATGATGACGATGATGGTGACGACGATGATGATGATGATTATGAAGATGATGATGATGATATTGATGAAGACGACAAATTAGACTATGGTGATGACGATGACAAGGATGGTGATGAGGATAATGATGGTGATGGTCATCGTCGTTGTTGTCATCATCACCATCATCTTCCCCATCTTCATTGTCATCATCATCATCATCGTGTTCCTCCTTGAAGGGACTTATATATAGGATCTCACTATAAGCAATGCAACCAATACAAATTATGGAAAAATCCTAGTTAAATTAAATTAAACTACACTAAATTAAAAACATAGAGTTGTTTAACTATAATTAATTTTAAATGCAACAAAATATAAAATATGCAAATAAACAAACAAAAAACGTAGAATTCAAAAACACCCACGCACTAGCTCATTAGCAAAACAACAACGAACAAGTTCACTCTCACGCACTAGTTCATTAGTAGCATCCAGAGCACTGGTAATTTGATGAGCAGAGCAGTGATAAATCAAGGAGCAGGGGATACCAGTCCAGATGATACTAGCCTTCCCAGTGGAGGAAATCTAGTCGTAGTCCAGAGGATAAAAAAACAATCTGGCCATAGTCTAGAGGATACCGGTGTTCCCAAGGGAGGCAATCCGAGCGCAGTCCAGAGGATAAAAAAGGGCCTAATGAATTATGTAATCCCATTAACCCTAGCAGCGTAGGAATTTGGGAAAAATATGTCAAATTTCCAAACCAATACAGATTCGGTACAGTCATACTGAAATTATAATTTTTTTGATGTGCTACCATTGCTTCTATTATCGGTGGATCTAGTAAGGGTTTTCTATTATTGGAGCGTCTGAAGATACTCCTTAAATTCAGGGAAAAGTCATATGGGTTGAGCACTGCAAGCCAGTCGTGCTCTTGTATAATTTTATGAATTATGGCACAATTTGCAAGATTTTGTAATTTTATTCTATTTAATGGTCTGGAACAATGTGCAGAGTCCTGTAGGAGCTATAATCTGAACTGGTTCAACCGATTCTGTCGAAACTTTGAACCTAAGACGTGTTTCTTCTAAGCATTTAATTTTTCTTTAATAATTAGTTTTAACTCGATTATGGCACATATTACAAGATTTTGTTATTTTATTCTATTATATGTCTGAAACATTCTATAGAATGCAAGCTTGTGTAATCATATTATATTTAATGATCTAGAACGTAGTCCTCTATGAGCTATAATTTGAACTGATTATGTCAAAACTTGAACGTGAGACCTCTTTCTCCTTTAAAGACACATTTAATTTTGCTTTGATTGTCAGTTTTACATGTATTATGGCACACTTTTCAAGCTTTTGTGATTTTTTTCTATTATGGATCTAAAACATTTTGTAGAGTGCCATAGGAGTTGAAATTATAATGATTGGGTACAATTCAACCTAAGACCCATTTCTCCTTTAAAGAAGCATTTTATTTTATTTTTATGCTCACTTTTACCTGAATTACAACACACTTTGCAAGTTTTTCCAATTTATTGGTTTGGATTTTAGAACAATGTATAGTTCCCTTGGAATATTGGGCTATAATTTGAATTGACTCCAGTAAATTGAGCCTCATGCCTCTTTCTTCTTTAAATACACATTTGATACAAGTATTTTTTTCAATGACACTTATATCTTTTTGCCTCCGTTTGGCATATACCATGGTAGTTAGTGTGGTCGCCTATGTTTTGCATATCTCAAAGAGTCCGAAGGTTATCAAGAATATTGTAGCCTGCGTGTGTCTTCATTAAACCCTCTACGAGCATTTCTTCCTTAAATATATGCTGTGTAATTTCGATCACATCATATCTTCCAAAATACTATCCTTAAATCCTTCTCAACATATGTAGAATTCCCTTTATAAATTTATGTTTATTAATTTCATGTAGCTTACTCTTTTATTTCACCAAGATTGTACATGCATACTTTTCTAACTTTTGGCAGACTTATATTTTTCACATCTTGACCATATTTAAAAAAACTGAGGTATGGCTAGGTATCCACCTCAACTAGGAACAAGACCATGTCACCTTAAAACCTTACAGACAAACATAAAGTCTCTGGCAGTCTCTTTAAAATGGTCTTTCAAACTGCTCAATTCAACACGTAGTGAATTTTGTCACGCCCTAGTCATTACTATGCCAAGAGGAATTTTGGCAGACTCATATCTCACACATGTGAACACCCAAAGGGAAACTGAGATCATGAGTGGATTCCCAGATCATCAAATAATGGACCCATAACATTTGATGAATTTATCAGTTAAAGAGCTGACTCTGGTGTGCATTTCCAAGTGGGCTCTCAACCTCCTCTTTTCAACACTCGGTCAATTTTTCATATTTTTGGATATGCAAGCTAATGTTTTTACCTCTTTTGGCGGGCTGGTATTTTTCTCATGTGGTCACCATAAGACAAACTAAGAATATGGATGGATATCCAGTTCATTAAAGAACATGCCTATACCTTCTGATGAATTTATCATCACTCAGACAGGCTTTGGCGGGCATTTCCAAATGCATCTTCAACCTTGTGATTTGACACAAGTAGTCAATTTCTCTTAACCCTAGGTCTCGAAGGTGATTTCAAATTTTCATCAAACTTGGAGTGTAAGACATCCAATGGATGGAGGACAACCAAATGAATCCATTAAGACCAATTTCATCCTTTGGAACTACATTATCTCTCCTCAGTGGGCATTTTACTGAAGTATGATGTAAAAGCTGCTTAAGACCTTGTTTTGGTAGATCCATAATTTATGCCTCAGGTAATTTCAGGTCAAATTAAGAACAGGGTCAAGTAGAAAACACAACCACCTACAGGGGCCCATATGGTGCAGACATTTCTTTCAACCCACAAATTATGGCGAGCATTCTCCTAGAGCAACTTGTCTAATTTGACAAAAAAGAACTTCTTTTGGGAGGCCTGAAGCTTCTTCCTCAAAGAGTTGTTCTGAGAACTGGTACCATGTTCGGATAGATACTTCAACTAACTATGGGGTGACAGGACAGGGCAGGAATTTTATCCTTCTTATGAAATATGGTGGGCATTTTCATAAGACTACTGCTTTAGGACAATTTTTCACCACTTAGTCTTTTTCCAACTTTATCCAACATGCCTATGCCCATCAAAAGTTCTTTTTTCATTAATGAACATCTCTAAGATATGTCTATCCACAATCATCAGTTCACCAAATGTCACCAATTCTCAAGACTACCTATAATTGGTCTAAATTTGGTGACATTTCACAATGTTATCCTGTTTAAAAAAATCAGGCACATAGTTAGAGAAGAAGTACCTTGCACGAGGAAACTTGCATATCAAACCACTGTGGAAGAGGGAGTGTTAGACTAAAGTCACCAAATTTCAGTGGGAAATCCATGAATGAAGCAATATGACCACCGCTCGTTCCAAATTGAATCCCCAACATGATATATATGAGGGGGAACCCCATACCTCTTTGCATGCATTAACTAGTCAAGTGACCCAAGAAACACACTTCTATATCCGTGTTGTGAACAAATTCCAAACCAAATCAAATCATGTCTTATATAAAAATAATTCAAATATAAATAACTCTAAAATAAATTACACCTTTAAGAGAAAAATAGCTTTTGGTAAAGTTTTTGGGAAGAAAAAACTTTTGGTATTAAAACATTACAAGTAAATATAGTAAATAAATATGACGTCAATAACAAAATGTTTTGATTTTTTCAGTTAACATTCGATTTTCACTGTTACCATTCGCTTTTGTTGTGCTTATTGTGAATATTTCCATATGATGACATGCTTATTACATTGTAGCAGGGGTTTGCTCATCTCCATGGAGCAGAACATGTATCTCCTCCTTCAGAGGTAAAAGTAAATATTATTGCAGTATCTCATTTTTGTTTATGTTACAATTATTGACTCAACTAAATATAGTAACTAAATATGACTACAATAACTAGAAACTCCAACCCCAGAATATTTCCATGTGACAACATGCTTATTACACTGTGGCAAGGGTCTTCCCATGGTCATCATGCAACATAACGTGTGTTCTCTACTTCCATGGTCCAGGGTGATCGTCGAAGGTCACACTCTATAACCCATCAGGTAAGTGTTAAATATAAGAACTAAATGTTGAGTTTTTTTTTCTGTTAACATTCAATTTCCACTGTTACCATTCACTTTTTTCATGCTTATTGTGAATATTTCCATATGATAACATGCTTATTACACTATGGCAGGGGTCTACTCATCGCCATGGAGTAGAACATATATCTTCTCCATCAGAGGTAAAAGTAAATATTATTGCAATATCTCATTTTTGTTGATGTTACAATTATTGACTCAGCTAAATATAGTAACTAAATATGACTACAATAACTAGAAAATCCAACCCCAAAATATTTCCATGTGACAACATGATTATTACACTGTGGCCAGGGTCTGCCCATGTTCATCATGGAACAGAACGTGTGTCCTCTACTTCTGAGGTACAAATAAATATTATTGCAATATCTCATTTTTTATTATGTTACAATTATTTTCATAACGTTTATTTATTGATTTATTGTGTTAGGGTGGCACCGGTGGAAAGGCACCTATTGCTTCCATGGTCCAGGGTGACCGTGGAACGTCACACTCTATGCCCCGTAAGGTAAGTGTTAAATATAATAACTAAATGTTTCAATTTTTTATGTTAGCATTCGATTTCCACTGTTGACATCCGCATTTTTCTGTGCTTATGGTTAATTATTGATTGATTTATTGTGTCAGGGTGGGGGCCATGGAAAGGCACCTGCTGCTTCCATGGTCCAGGGTGACCGTGGACAATCACCCACTAGAATTAGATCAGTAGGGGGTGACCGTGGGAATTCACCAGCCACAACACTGCATCAGGCAAGTGTTAGTTCTTAATAGTAACTAAATTTCACTACAATAACAATGTTTGAATGATGTTAAAATTATTTTTCTTAATTTTATTATTTGATGAATTTAGTCCAGTGCACTTGATCTGGGTGATGAGGAGCTTGAGGATGAAATTTACTATTCCATAGACCCTATGGATACTATAAAGAAGGCCCCAAAAAAGGAAAACATAGAAATGATTTCCTTGGCTTGCATAAGGCCCATGACACAGGAGATTAGGGCAAGGATTGAAGAGCTGAAAGAACAAATAAAATCTTATGGGGTAAGTGGAATCTTCACATATTTTTTAAGCCATGACATGATTTCATATCTGATATTATGTTTTCTATTTTTCCAAGTGATCTGATAAAGTAAAATTTTTCGTTTGTAGGAGTTTTTACAACTCGTGACTAGAGAAATTGTCAAGAAAGGTATAGGTAGCAGTCATGCTCCAATGCAGCAACAATGCCGACAAAGTAATGTACCAATGAGGCTTTTTGACACTCCTCCAGTTGGCCTTGAATCAATTGATGAGGGAACCAATTTTGATCAGCATGACATGCCAGAGCATGATGAGATGGAGCCTAGGACTCCACATGACTCCGGAGATGAACCTACTGTAGATGACCAGGAAACTTTTCCTGGAGTAGCATGAGTTAAAATCACCATGTCACTAGATCTCACCTTTCTGGTAGATGACGCTTGTGTTCTGATCAAGATTCAAAATATTGAAGGTATTTATTAATTAATTTATTCATTTTAATCATGAAATTGAAATGGACATACGCTGAAATTATTATAAATTAATGGAATACATGTTTCTACAGGAATTTGAATAACAAAGCATTGGATCTATTTGGCCCCACCATTCGCACACGGTGGAATAGCCAAGATAGCGCAAAGAGAGATGTATTGATAAACCACATGGTAAACTTGTTCGGCAATACATTCAACAAGAAAGTGGTTGCAAAGTTAGCCGGAGAGAATTTAAAATATATTAGGGCCAAATATATGGATAAATTGCAACTTGACCTCAAGCATGAGCACCCTCCCATGGTTCCAGAGAAAGAGTGGAAGGAACTCATAGAGGATGCAAAGGAGAACTTGCTAAAAAGATAAGGAAAAAGACCACGGCCTGGAAAAGAAAGGTACAACACATATCATATTTTTAGTGAAATATGCTCATTTATTTTTTTATTTTTTGTTTTAAGCAAGAATTCGGATATGTAACATTTTTCAAAATTTTCATATATAGGCTACCGGACACCTCCAAAGCAACCAAGGCTAGAGTGGAAAAGCACAGGAAACATAGAATGGGACAGGGTGGATATAGAAAACTAAGAGCCCGAATCGTAAGAATTAAATGATTAACTGTGGGGAATATTTATTTGAAAGTAGTGAACAAATATCTGTTTTTGATAGAGGGAATTTTATGTGTTATGCATTGCAGGGAAATACGTTCCAAGATGCTACCACCGAGGAAGACCTAAAGCTTGGTTTCAAGTATGGTTTTAAAAGTGTCATTGAATATCGGAAAAGCTTGGGGTAGACTCCAATCTCCCCAATGACACAGATGCAGGTAAATAAAATGAATAAGGACATGATTGCAGTATACTATTAAAGTCTATTCAATTTTTATTATATCACCCATAACTAAATATTTATGTTTTCTTTTAAGCAACAGTGCAACCACAGCACTGAATCCAGCGGTACCCCGCACGTACCAGCTGATGTTGGGGTGTTCATGTCCCATGATAGTGGGGAGCAGAGTGGCCATTCTGGTATGTGTGCTTTGGAAATAGAAATATCTACTGTGATTATAGATATTTATTTCCTAACGTATACTTATAAATTTTCTTCTTTCGATCGAAGACCATGAAGCTCATGAGGGTGAACCGCAAGAGGAATTAGCAAGTAGAGAAACAATTAACACACCAGTTGTCACAACTACACAGACAAGTAAAGAGAAATATTGTAATTTTAATCAAAATGTTGAACTATTAATTTCAATAATATTTCAACATATCAATATGCCCATTTTCATTGTTACAATTCACGCCCCTTCAAAACTGCCTCCACGCCCTACTCAACGGCGCACAAGAAATAAGATACACGATGGAATGGAAACACAAACACTAGCAGGACATGGATTTGTAGATAATCCACCAAATGATGATGATAATATCCCAATTATCGTCAGTTATTTCAATGCAAAAAAATAGAAATCAAAGAAAAAGTAGATGTATAAATCCATGACTTGTATTTGGATGTATATCGATGTTGTTAGTCTAAAACATTGTTTATATGAATTACCTCATTATGCTTCAATGTTTTTACGTTTATATGTTTTGATCACTAGCCTAGTTATGCATGAATGTTTAAATGTTTTCTATGTAAACAACATCATTTATTGGGTATGGGGAATTGACATCGATGTGAGGTGGGGGAAGGCCCATATGAGCTTCCACCTTCACGTGGTTGGCCCTGTTCAGTAGGGAATATAAAACTGTTCTCGAAACAAAGAGGAGCTCAATAAGGTATAAATACTCTTTTATTACTATGTATTAAAGATGGTTGTAATTTTTTAAATGCATGTCTATTTCTTAAAAAAATGTTAATAAATTTAACATTTCACGGTTCATTGATTTCTACAAGACTTTGTAGTAGGATTTAAATGACTGTTTATTTGATTATATATTATTTACTCATATAAAAATTCTGTCTTTGATGATTTATGCAGGGCTTGGTGATGGAAATGCATCTCATGGAAAACTCTTATCAAGTTGTATGGGCGAATGGATCTCGCAAAAGGATAATGATAAGGTAAATGTTTTGACATGTTCTTTATCCTTAATGTGTTTTTATTTATCCTTAAATTCAATTTCATTCTATTAAGATACAAGAGATACAACCAATAGTAAATAACTACTTTTAGACTATCATCCAAACTAGGAGACAACCTTCTACATAAAACACAAATGCTTCTTAGTAATGTAGAAAAATAGAAGAAAAATCACATAGAATAAATCTTTTTTCGGCCCTTCTTCTTATAATTTCAGCATGATGAAACCCTAGGTTAAGAAATTTTAATTTTTCAAGCCCTAATTGTTCATCTATCTTTCAAAACTAAAGTTTCTGATTTATATACTTGTAAATATTATTATTAGGTTATTTTTGTTTCTCTTAGGTTTTAGACTTAATTTTTATGTGTTTTTGTAACTTTTATTTTATCAAAAAAGAAAGCCCTAAAAAAAGAATTTATGTGTAAAACCCTAAAAACGCAAACCTGCTGCTCCCACAATATGATCCCTCTCCTTTATCAAACATAGGTCTGCAATATGTATTGCAGACCTCGTATGCCCTAGTTGCCTTCTCTACACACTCAAAATAGAAAACAAGTTAGTATTTCAAACTATTTGAATGGTGGTGTATTTTGTAAAATATATCTTATTGATTTGATTAGTTTTCTTCCCTATTCACATTAGTTTTCTGGGTAAATGTAAGTCTGATTTTTTACAAAGATCTGGAACCTTACATCTCTGAATGCACAGTGATATAATTCTGACATTATTTTACTGAGTATTGTTTTGGATTTTCTTAGTACTAATTATTGCTATTGATAGCTGGGTGATGGTAAGGAACTTGATGATTTTATATTTCAGAGCTTACATACATGATCGAGTGAACGATAATAACATTATGGTTAGCTTGGCACTAAATTTTCATTAAGTTAATATTTGATATCTATGCTATCGCATACACAGATCTAGAAATCATATGCTAAATGGAACTTTAAATGATTAACACTGGCTATTGGTTGCACTATTTTACATGTTATGATTACTGTAATGATAAACTTTCAGTTGTTGCATGGCACATATGTGGACCATAAATTCATATGTCTAGATATTCAAAGGTAGCAGGTAAAGTGATGTTATCACATGAGGAGTGTCTCCAAGGAAATTATGATATGGTTTCTAAACTACAAATTGCATGCTCAACTGTGCAACCTACTTTTCAGTGCCAAAAAGTAATTTATGATGAATTTTTTGCTACATGAGATCATTCCTAGTAATAGAATAGAAATAAGTTGTCAATTTTTTGTTGGCTAACATGTCTCTTTCCCATCATGTGCTTAGGGGACTGTTTTTATCTTATGGGAATATTTGATACTAACTTGACCAATTTTGGCCATGCTTGAGGTGGTTGCATAAGAAGGATAAACTTTTCATATTCACTCCTTCCAATAATGAGCAACATCAAAACAACTTACCACTAGTTGGAACTACAAAGATCCTACACAGATTTTCCAGGTGAACAACTACTCTTTTTCCCTAGGGGTTGAGTTATTTTTTTATTATTTTTTTATTTTTCAATAAAGATGAATTCAATGCAGCTTATTTTTTTTGTAGTATGATGAATTATCACTAGTAGCTCTTCACATGTAGTATAGCAAGTGATGATATTTCACGAGGAGTGTCTCCAAGGAAATTATGATATGGTTTCTAAACTACAAATTGCTTTTTCAACTGTGCAACCTGCTTCTGATCAATGCCAAAAGGTGATCTATGATGAATTTTTTGTTATATGAGATCATGCATAGTAAAATAATAGAATTAAGTTGTCAATTTTTTGTTGATTAACATGTCTCTTTCCTATCATGTGCTCAAGGGACTTTTTTTTTTCTTTCGGGCATATTTGGTACTAACTTTGACCGATTCTGGCCATGCTTGAGGTGGTTGCATAAGAAGGATCAGTTTTTCATTTTCATCTCTTCCAAAAATTGTGGGATTGACCTTCTATGGCTTCATTTACACCTGCGGGTTTCCTCGGTATTCAAAGCTCGGGATCCCTTCATCTTCAGAACATGGGATTCCTTTACTTCTGACTTGTGGGCTTCTTTAAGCTTTTGCGGGTATCTACAGGCCTCTACGGGCTTCTTCCAAGCCTTATGGGAATCCCTCCAAGCCCTTGTGGGATCTTTAGGCCACAGTGGGATTCACCTAATTTCGGTTTACATATTTGATCCGAGCCCAATGGTTCCTATGTCTTTTATCGATGGTATTTGTATAGATGTACCCCCCTACCTTATCATATAAATCAGCTCTCAGTGGTGCCTAGAATATCATTTAATTAATGTTTATATGATCCATGTGGTGGTTACAACATATTTTATTGATTGCATTTTTATAGATGTACCCTCCTACCTTGTCATAGAATTCACTCTAAGAGGTGCCACTTTAGCCTCTAACTATGTATTTTAGCCAATTATTATGAATTTGTGCATCCTAATTGGAAAACAATTTTTGAGGCAATGATTAGGGTGCTTAGGGCCACTTTGGGTACTTTTGGGCACTTTTTAAATCATAATGCCTTATTTTTTAGAGTCAGTTAACACTTTTTCACCTCCCCCTGAACTTCCCATTTATTTTTTTTCCTTTCACTTCAATATGTTTTTTCCCATATCTTACTTTCCTGATATATTTCTTTTCTATAAAACACCTTTCCTGTGTTATATTTTATCTATTTATTTGTCCTTAAAATATAGTATGTGTTTGTTGACAAGAACTTATTGAAGATCCAAAATCGTGGAAAGGAAGGTGCCTTTCCACGGTTTTTTTTTTTTTTTGAAACCTCCAGGTTCGTCTCAATATCGATAAACTTTCGTCGCAGGTACTGCAAAACCATTGAAACCCGGGGTGGATTTCCAGGAATATCGTCGCTATAGAGACAAAGTTTCATGGAACAATTACTATTCAACTTGCAGATTTCATCGAAAGTGTTTGGTTTTCCACGATTTTGCATGGAAGAAATTTCTGTTCAGATTCTAGAAGTCATCGCTAGAGAGACAAATGTTCGTTGAAAGTGTTCCATGGTTTTGCTTGGAAACAAAATTTTGTCTAGCATTTTTTGGCCATATTTTCGTCGTTCTAGGGACGACAAATTTGTTGATAGAGCGACGACCGCGTGGAAGAAATTTCTGTTCAAATTCCAAAATTCGTCGATAGAGAGACAAACGTTCATCGAACGTGATCCATGGTTTTGCGTGGAAACAAAAAATTTCCTCGCAGTTTTTCGCCATACTTTTGTCCTTACAGGGATGAAAACTTTGTCGATAGAGCGACAAATGTGTGGAAGAAATTTCTATTCAAATTCCATAAGTCGTCGATAGAGAGACACATGTTCATCGAACATGTTCCATGGTTTGGCGTGGAAGCTAGATTTTGTCTAGCAGTTTTTGGCCATATTATCGTTGTTATAGGGACGAAAACTTTGTCAATAGAGCAACGAAACGTAGAAAATGAATTCTAAAAAATCAATTTCAAGGCCACCGTATAGAAGACACGTGGCAGCCAGTTTTCGTCTCTATATAGACGACTTATAAAGTTTGTCGATATATCCATGAAATAAGTTCCACGAAGTGTCGCGACCGTTATTGTTGCAAGTGAGATGACAAAACACGGAAATAGCAATGAAAAACTGTCACAATTTTGATATTATGTATTAGTGGAATGTTTACCACACCCAAAATGATGGTACAATCTGCATGGAAATGACCATGGAAGACATTTTTCTTGCATGAGATATCTCTTTCTTCCCAAGGATATGATACATATGACACTCATACTTAGTTCACTTGTACATGTCAAATATTGATGAGACAACTTGTAAGAAAGTACGGGCAATAGAAGTCAGTACACCAAAGGACAATGACAAGTTCAAATCAGCCAACAACCCCTTGTCCTCTTTTCCTCTTATGGTATGATAGTCCCCATATTGCTCCCTCAAGCAACCATTTGGGCGGATATTATACTATATTCATTTTCATTTTTACATAGCTTGACATATACATGAGCATATCATGGGAAATATACTCACCACATTGTAAACCTATCCCATTACTGAGACTCCTATGCATTCACTAGTTGTGCCTTGGCCTTGAGCTCCACACTAGGAATGCTTACAATGCAACATGCATTCATTACAACTCGTCCCTCATGGATTAACTATTGTCTCATAAAACAAATCATATAATTAATAGATAATTATTACATATTTATAACTACTATTGTTAAACAAAAGAGTATTATCCCTTTAGTAATACATTGATTGAATGAAATAGTTTGCTAGTTTGTTGATAATGAACTAGAGTCCATAATCCTATGAGGATTTTATCTAGATTAAATGATGTTCATGTAGTGTTTTTGCTTGTGCATTCTACATGTTATTATGGTTTGGGTATGAAATTGAACAATATAACTATTAATAAATTTCATGATTTCCATTAGGAGATATTAAAGCAACCAATTAGATCAAATAGTATTAGAGATTAATTATAATATTTTAAGTTTACCACCCACAATTTTTTTATTAAAGTATGTGCATAAATAAAACTCAAAATCAATTCACATTGAGTGGGTAATCTCTACAAAGATCATTGGACTCTCATGGAACACCCATGGTTCAAGAATATATAAATTTGAGTTTGAGAAAGAATATGAAGCATAGAAATAATAATTCCAAGCTTGCTTCTCATGAATGGAACAAAGCATGGAGAATATGCATACCTTGGTTAATCAATTGTTCCCAACTATTCTAAATTTAATGTTAAATAAATGACTCACTCAATACAAACATAAGTAAATCCTAAAGGACCCTTCCATATGGTTTGCATGAGGACAAACCCAACTTGATGCATTTTAATGTGAAACCCAAACTTGGCATACCTTATATGATGGTATGGTGGATGATGAGAGTCTTAACAATTGGTAGTTTATTTGGCCCGTCGTGGCTTGAATAAAAAGTATAAATTCTATTTTTAGTAGCTCAAGATGTTAGGACATTCCCTATTTTGGTGGGAATCTTATTGTCAAAGATTGCAAAAATGAAAATATTTGTTAGATATGAATTGTACTTGGTTTAAGAAATTGCTGAATAAATAATTCTTCATAGTAGGATATGAATGAAAAATAAATTTAATGGAAATAAAAGATTCTAGATGAAAATGTATATATATACATTATTGTTTTATGTGGATATGCCATTTGAATTGGTAAGACAATAAATTTATTAAAAAATATTATGAATTAGAGGAGAGGCTTACAACATTATTTGTGGAATGCTTTAACCATATTTGAAGTGCATTCCATCAACCGGGATAAGTACATAATCCTTATACCCTCAAGCGAGTGGGAGGGAAAATTAACAAGAAGTGAGAATTATTGACAACCTTGGTCAACAAAATATAAAAATCAAGTCTAGACAAGAGAGGAGCTAAGGACATGCAAACAACTTCGAAAAAATGAAGTAAACCTAAAAACCTCATACCAACGTGAACATTGTTAGAGGGATGGACATATAAGAATAGATGCTAAGAATTACACTGATAGCTAGTACCAAAGAATAAGTGAGACAATATATTCTTGAATATCAATAATGCTCGACAAGACAAAGCTAATTGAAGACTGTATAGAATCTAACTCAAGGGTATCCCTTGACACTTAGAAGTTGGTGAGTGGGTCACTTAACCATGAGGAGATAATTGAATTTAGGAGGGAGAATCTCTTCCATATCATAGTATAGGCATGAAACACCTTGGGAAATACTCTTTTGATTAGGTTAGTTAATCCAATATTATTTTTGGTTACTTAGTACAAAGATTAGGATTTAATTTATCTTTAAATATATAAATCCCTATACTTTGGGGCATGAAACTATAAGTGATTGTTAGATATTAAATAGTCATAGTTATTCAAGTAGTAGAACTATTTGATGTAACAATTATTCATCATAATCTTCACCATTATCATAAAATAATAGTTATAAAATTCAATCATTCAGATTTATCTATCACTTGAAAAGTAAACAATAACATTAAAGTAAAAATAAACAAGAATCAATAGTGAGAAATACCTTAAGAATAGAGGAAAAAATCACTATTCAACAAATAATAAGTAGATACTTATATTAGCCTTTCTACTATAGTTATCAAATAACACTCTTCTTCTTCAATATTGTAAACATAACACAATGTGTCTCTTATATCTCTAGTTGCAATTCTTATTTTACAGCCTATTGTTGCCACATTGTAATAGTTTTCCATAGTCATCTCGATGACTAGGAAATAACTCATCTTTTGCTTTTCTTGATATAAAAAAAAAAAAAATTAATAAAAAAGTAGGGGATTTTACCTTAACACTAGTTGACTTGAGATTCTCGGGTAGCCTCTTTGCTATTCTAAATCTTGACCTGATCAAAATTGTCTAGTTTTGTGGATCAATTTTTTTTTATGATTATGTGCTAGGTTATCATCCATAGATTGTGCTTCATCTTCCCTCTTTGGATCATCATGTTGTTCAACTTGTAACTTGGGTAACCCATCCAATTATATGTGTTTTTAATATTCATTGGGAGTTTGTACCATAGCCTAATTATCCACTCCTAATGGTCTTGACATCACTACTCTTTCTTTTAGATGTCAATTAATTTTCTCTTAGCATATTTTGATTTTTCTTCCAAATAATGAAATACCTAAAAAATAAGAATAGTATATATTTTACCTTCCATGGCCATCATGAGTTCACGTTCCTTTTGTCATGTATCCTATTCAATATATTATGTGTAATTCTTTCTCAACAAATTGCTCCTTCGATCTCGACATTATTGAGGTTAAATATGAATTATTATTCCTTTTACTACTTTTGAATATTCTAGGAGTTATCAAATCTTTTCTTTTGTATGAATATTTTGATACACATGTTTTGTTGAAACTCTAATATATCAAAGATTAATTATGTTTGGCATTCCTATTTTATTACATGTATGCCTGCAAAGTAATTAGTTTTGACGTCCTTGCTTTCATCCTCAATTTTCCATCTTGTATTTAGTGTAAATTTTTGGCAAAACGTCCTTGCTTTCATCCTCAATTTTCCTAGTTCCATCTTGTATTTAGTGTAAATTTTTGGCTTTAGTTTGATAAGTTCTTGGAAGTTGTCATCTTATTTTTTATATTCACTTGTGTGTTCTCCATCTTCGTCTTGATGTTTCATCTATTTTTCATCAAATCATATAACTCACTTACTTCTTGTGTCTAGGTCCCGCGCATATAGTAAACTATATTATTTTATGGTTTCTCACTAGTGTCTATCAAATCTATATATGTTGTTGCTTTGTTCACAAACTACTAACCTCTTGTTTTGAAATTCCCTTGGGTATATCAATGTTGGGGAATACAAATATAGTTAATAATCCAATTCTCATTAGATTATTTAGGTCACTGATATTCCTATCATTTTGTCTTATTGGAAGTTAGCATACAATTTTGTCATCATCATGTTTCCTACTTTTCCATTTGCATATTTTCACCTCCTCAAATATTTGTTTCTGCATCTTAGACTTAATAATCCAATTCTTGAAATATAATTGGTGTATTGTCATAAACCCTACGTACTACTATTTTTGTCTTCATTATGACTGTTATTTTCAAAAGATACCTAAAAGTGACTCATTTCTTTGACCTCCTTACCTTTCCTTTAATTACAGGAATTGTTTGTAAATCAAATTTTCTTTGTTTTCCCTGAATTTGGTTGCCTCTTTTTCTTAGAAAATTCCATTCATTTTCATAAGGTTTTGGATGGTACTTTGTGATATTGGTTGGACCACTATGTCCAAATATTTCCCCCATTTTGTTAATCTTATGTATTACTAGTTTTTTTTGTTTATGTTTCTTTCTAATTCAATGCTATCTTCTTTTATTTTTACTGTTTTCTTTTTGTTGACATCTTTTCTTTTCCGTTTATCTTTTTTTTTCTTTGTTCTATTTTCTTTGTCTTTTATGTTAGAATCTTGTCATGTTAGTAAACTCAAATTGTTATAGATAATAGTATGTGTGACTAGGAATTGATTAAATGAAGGGCCCAATCAACCAACAAATAGTGCACCATTAAAATTTACTAGGTCCACATTTTGGGAATATGTATCTTGATTTATTGGTTGTATTGATCAACATATGTGGATATTTATGGCTTATGGTCCCACACTTGGAGTTTTAGGTGAAGAACCAAACTTATATATATATATATATATAAAAGAGGCTTTATCTTCATATGTATTGAAAAGAGTCACTATGAGATTTTATTGTATGGCTCATCATGCAATTCGTTTATGATTTGAATTGTGCTTAATGATAATTAGGGTATCAAGGATACCCATGACATATCTTGTCTCTTATGTTGATGGCCGAGTCTATGGTGTTGTCTCTTTTTATATAACCTATCATGGCTTTGTGATCTTGTTATGGCTTTACTAATATATGGTTATTTGTAAAACTTTAAGATGGCCTCTTAGTTGTGTTTTGTGAGGATTAAAATGGTTGACATGTGATTTTTGTAGCATGATATGGATTTATGAAATGGGTATGATAATGTGTTCTTTGATATAGTTGTTGCGAACTTATTTGGGAGAGAAGTTTAACAACCATAGTTTTGGTGTTGAATAGTGGTTTTAACTGGGTAAACATTTTTTAAAGAATGTTCGAACTAATTTTATACAATATGTGTGGTGTATCATGTATTTATTGTAATCTATGCATGTTAAATTTGTGACTTTGTGTGTAATACAAGTATTGAAAATCATAGATGCATTTGAACCTTCAAACAATTTTGAAAGTATCCCTTAGTTTGTTGTTAGCATTTTTATATAGTTGTGGAGGAAAGGTGTGTGTGGAATATAGAGTGAGACTGAACGATCTCACTCTTCACATTTTCTATTTAACATGATTAATTAGTACAATAACAATACTTAACAAAATATTATGTAACCTTATGCCTTTATAAATATTTTCTTGCTATAAAAACTCTAACCACTTCTAGTGCTGTCATTAGTGAGTATCGAGCTCCTAGTGGGAATTATATACTAATCATGACCCTTTTAAACTAAGTAACCACACATCGACTACCTAATATACTTTTTCAAATAACATGGTCTCATACATTAATTGGCTAACTCTTAAGTACCCAAAAGTAGGGAGGTTAGAGAAGGGATTTATCATGCCCTCCTTATTCCAAAGTAGTGTAAATAACCTCAAGGTTGGAGGTGTGGAAACTGATGTAAAAGCATTGTAAGTTCCTAGGTAGCATCTCCCAACTATGTATCCTTACATTGTATCAGAACTTCCCAAATAGTGTGTAGGCATAGTCTATGCTTTTTTGTGGCTAAGAATACCATTGACTACAACCAAATGGATATTTCTTCATCAATTTCTGGAAGGATACTCTAAACTTTATTGATTCGCACTATCTATTTCAAATAGGATAAATGAATTACTAGGTAGATCTTGGAGTTCAATGGAAGATCCAATTCATAAGAAAATCGTTCAATTCATTAGAGGATTTGAAATGTCTAAGATTCTCTTATTCAACAGGTTGACCCTGAATTTGAGAATAAGATTGAGATCCATGAAATTGATAGTGATTTAGAGGAGGAGACTGGAAACCCCACTTGTCCTATCAATATTGTTACCTCGAGGACATCATCTATCCCTTTCTCAGAAATTTCAGGAGATCTTTTTCATGCTTTATTTTCTCCGTCCTCTTTTTCCCATGTGGATTTAAAGCCTATTGTTGACGAAACTTGTAGAAACCCATTAGTATCAGCACAATTTCCTAGTGATACTCCTCCTCCTTCTCCACGTGTTTCATCGATTCCTCATACATATGAGCCTCCCACCACATCTTTTCGCATCCCTTTTTCCCAAGTGGAAAAGGATTCTATATCTACTATCCCTTCTGCAGAAACTAACAACTCTATTCCTTCTTCTTCCACTTCCCTCGTATCTATATTCTCTCCTTCGGCCTTGGACATTTCTCCTCTTAATGTAGAAATTTCGGTGTCACAATCAGAACCTCGGTCAACAAGATCACCCGAAAAAGAATTTGTTTTATCTATAGAAGAGATAGCATAATTTGGAGAAGATGGAGTTGTTTGCTTAGGGAAATATTATAGGAGCAAGAAGCAGAAGGCCATTTTGAAGAAAGGTTCAAAGAGGACAAGAGAAGGCATGTTCAAACATGTGCCCGCGCTTGATAAAATTGTCTGGAAAACTAATGCTCCTAATGAAAATCAAAGAGCATTAAATACAACAGTTGTTATCGGAGCTTTTGAAAGTTCTAACTATAACTCAGTGTCATAGATGACTAAATATCTCTCCAGTAAGGAAGAGGAACTACAGAAAGCAAGAAAGGATCTGGATGCGTCTGAGGCATGTCACCTTAAGGATATTAAGTTCCTTAAAGAAGATCATCAAGATAAATAGACACAATGGGAAAAAAATTCGAGAATGTGAAGCATCAGCTTGAGAAATTAGAGGTTGTCAACAAGCAACAAGTTGATCACAATTATACCCTAGAGAATCAATTGAAACAATTACAAATATCTCCAAATGCCTCATCATCTTCAACATTAACAGTTGAAGAATTTAAACAGTTGGCTTGTAGGGTAAATGAGCAGTATCATCAATGCATGACCAACTTGTATACAGGGTTGTGTGAAATACAGGAACTGTACAAAACATTTGAAGAACAGTCACATGTACTCGAGGATCATGATACTCGAAAAACTGTGGCAATTAAGGCATTGGAAAATGTCACTGCCTGGAAAATACATATGAGAGACAAAGCAAAGGATATTCCAATAATGGATAAAATTTAGCTTAAGAAGGTCGAAGTGACTTTTGAAACTTGGGGAAGCATTTGTGATGCAGTACGAAGCATCATCGAAGATGGCCAGGAAGCATGCAAGCGTAGGTGGAAAGCTTCAGATGTTTTATTCTATTTCTTAGGGTTTCCTATGCTAGAACTGCTCGAAGAAGCATCTTCCTCCAAGCTAAAATTAGATGAAGTTAAATAATATTTTGTTGTAGCCAAGAAGATAATTCAAGGTTTGACTCAGATTAAGATGGAAGAAATTTCGAGTTGGATCGAGATACCTTATTATGCGATAGTTAGGATAGAGGTTTATGTTGGTAAATGGAAAACGATGAAGAAGAGTGAGATTGTGTCCGAGGTTTTGAGGGCACAAATACTTCTAGAACAGGCTAAATCCCAGGACATTGATTTCTTGATGGACTTAGATTCCAAGTGGCGTTCCTTCCTTGTTCAAAAGTAAACAGATTGATCTTGTAACCCTACATGTTGGGAAATTTTTTTTGTTGTAATACTTGGTAATGTTATTTAAAGGGAAAAATTTGCCAAGTAGGGGAGAGCAATTGTTTGGAGACTAAGCATAGGAATGTGTGAATGTCCTATATGTTAATGAAATTACAGTTATTCATGCTTTCTTTCGTGGTTGTTTGTAAAATGTTTGTTAACAAATTATAGTTATTCTTCTATTTTTATTGGCTTGTTGATTATCACTGGTATGTTAAAGCAATGTTAACTGGTATATATAAATTTGTTTTCTTCTATTTCATATATCGTAAATTAATGCTTTTGTTTAACTTATGTAATTTATTGTGTGCCTGTCTTTAATTAGTATTACTTCTTGGATGTATTGAATATTTTTAAGCTTGTTCATAAACCTCATACAATATTTTCTTTGAGATTTATTTCAAGTTGGTTGTAGAGACTGATGCTAACTTGAATAGTTGTGTGTTAAGAAAATAAATCACTTTTACCTTTATCTTTTTCAATTATCGAAACCTGGTTATATCGATTTAGTCCAGTGGGGAGTCAATCATTGAAACCCTAAAGAACAATTTTCCAATGACAAGTGTTGAAGAATGACAATGAAATATATATCAGGAAAGATTTATAGTTTTGGAAACATTGTAATGATTTCAAATTGAATAAGATAACACTATTAGTTATGTAATGTTTTATGGTTTTTTATTAAATTTGTTTCATCAATTTTGAGTTATTCTTCAGTATTTGTGGTATATTGATTATAGGCTGCGGATGTATTAAATGTGTTGATTTATGTATTAAGTTTGCATTACAATCTTGACATATCAAATGTGCATTGAGTAATTATTTCCTAGTTATCAATTATATATCATAACTGGGCTACTTAAAAACTCTCACAGTTACTATTTGAGTTTGCTGAGACAGTTTAGTCTAGAAGCCAAATATTTCAAATTTTCTTGGATCTTTATTGAAAAAAAAGTAGATCTTTTACATCAACAAGTGACCAAAGACAAACAGTACATATATACAATAAACAATGAGAAGCTTCAACCACAACTTGGGGTTTTAAAGACTTTGAAGCAAGTAAGCTTTCCTCTTGTTTCCTACGTTGGACATATTGATTTCCTTGCATTCAAGAGTATCTAGAAAAAGAGAAAGGTGGAGAAATGCGTAGGCCTGAAAGAGATGTAACTCTTGATATTGCAGTGAATGTAATCCCTTGTCTATCAATGTTTCCAATATCTATTGTTACATTTTGTAGGGTCATACCTTGGGCTTTATGAATTGTTAAACCCCATGCCATACGAAGTGGTAGTTGTCTATGGGATCCTCTTGTTATTGGAGATATTGGAACATAAGTAGGATTAGAAGCATCCCATAAGGGTCCTTTGTAATGGAGGTATTCGACAACCACAAATGATGGCAAGGTAGGAGGTTTCTCATTTGAGTTGTAGACAATATCAATGACTTTTCCAAGTGATTCGTTAACAAGTCCTGCTTGAACCCATAAATTAGTAGTTAACATGACTTGTTGACCAACAGCAAGAAGGAACTTTAAAGCCAATTGTTCGTCATCAATGGATTGATGGGCATGTTTGTTCCTTTGTTATTCAAAGCAATGTGCAATTGGCCTATTCAGTTTTTTCAGCATGTGTTTGTTGTGCAATGCAACATATCTATTTATGGGATACAAGTGGATAGATTGTTCAAATGAAGAATTTTCGACATGTGAAAGGCATGAGGTTGTTCTTGTCATTAGGAGTGCCCAGTATTGAATAGTTGGTGTTGCATTTCGAAGGTTTAGCAAGAATTGGTGAAAGGTAGTTTGAGAAGAACTATTTTCTTGTTGTCGAAAAATTGTTTCGAGCGTGATAAAAGTATCAAATGTATGCCAAAGAGCAGTTCCAACGGATGATCTTGCATACATGGGGATGTATTTTATAAAAGGAAATTGTTTGAAGTCACCAAGAAGAATTATGAAGCAACCACCAAATGGGATTGTACAGTGTGAGGGGAAAGCTTGATGTAAGCATGCATCAATTTGAGTTAATATTTTTGGGCCAATAAAGCTCATTTCATCTATGAGAATATAGCGAATATGGCGAAGTTATTCTTGAAATTTTGAAAGGGATTGGCCTTCAAGAGGCTGCATTTCACCAATGGGTATTCAAAGAGCAGAGTGTATTGTAGATGCATGTATGTTAAAACCAGCAACACCAGTTGGAGCAAGGAGAAGAAGTGGGGAGGCACTTTGTTCAGATGCAATTTGAAGTGCAAATTTCAGGCAAGATATGAGGTAAGATTTTTCGGTTCCTGCAGTACCTTGAATCACTAGTTTTAGTGGTTGAGCATATGTAGTGTTTCTAAAATGGGACATGACAAGATCAAAGGCTATGCGTTGTGTGGGATACAAGGAATTAGGCGAATTGGAGAAGGATGGGGTGTCTTCATGTAGTTGGATGGACAAGTGATTAAGGTTAATGAATGATGTTGCTGTCTCATGCAAATGGGTGGTTATATTTTTATGTGACCAATTGTGATTTTTGTCAAATTCATGATGGCCAAGCATTTCAAGGTCATCAATTTGGATGTTATTTCCTGGTCTCATTTGAGAGAGAAGTTCCCATTCATCCATGGTATGGGGCAATGGAAAGGTAGTAGCATCGGAGTTTGAATCATTGGATAGAGTTGTAAAGTGTTCCTCTTCTGCACATTCAATATTCCAGACAAAATATCTGCCTTTAATGTGATGCCAATGAGAAATAATTTCAGAAGTTGTGGTTCCAATATCGTGAGGGATGGACCGAAAAGGTTAGTATAGAAGAAGTTCAATCCAACAAAACGGTTCAAAATATGAAGAACAAAATATGAAGAATAAAAGGGAGGAATGGAAGTGAAATGTGGATAGACTCTAACAATCTCGTCACGCAAGTTTTGTTTCCATGGATTTTTTTTGCTTATTAGGAAAGAAAGACCAACAATGAGTAGCTTCAAGCAAAGTTAGATGTTCAAGAGAAATGGGTCTTTGCATGTAAGCAAAAATGAAGGGGGGCATTGTAGGGGTGTTATTAGTGTCATTAGAAACACGACAGAAGACATTTTGGCTCACATTTAGGGAAAATAAGTGACAGCTACAAAGCACAAGAGGAAGTTTTTGCAGCATGTGACACATCTCTTGTGCACTAATGTCTCTTTCTGCAATTGTTTGTGCAAGGAATTGTCTGATTGGCAAAAGAAAGGGGATGTCACTTGGTGCAACATGTGCTAGGCGAGAGAGAATTGCATGGTAGGTTTCTGATTTTGTCTCTACTTTTGACGCATACTTTGAAATGTATTTGAGAACAACATATTTACAAAGAATAGGTTGGAAATCAACATTAGCCCTTCATATTGAAAGCATGGTAGGGTTTTGAATATTTAGAAGGGGATCATTTCTTGGAAAACCATAGCAACATTGAACACATGTTCCTTTTTTGTGAAGGCAAGTTGACTCTAAACATCTGGTGTGCCTTTGAACAAAATTGACAAGTTCTTCATAGTTAGCTGAGTAGTTTGATACAAATATTGATGGTGATGCGAGACTGCATGGATCATTTGTAGTAGAATGGTGTGACCCACATGTGGACAACTAGGAATTACGAGGAATCCAAGCTGTCACATGTGTGTCAAAAAACATTTTGCAGCTTCAACTGCAACATCATCTTCTCAATCTAACGTGTTCATATTTGGTGCATTTTCCGAACCAAATAAAACCATGAATGCGTGTGGATTCTCTATGCTGTCATTCATATCTACATGGGAGGAAAAAACATATATTAGAAATAAATTGTATAAAGTGAAAAATATGAAGAGAAAAATAAGAAGGAATAGATGGTATAATACTTGCACCAAGAATCCGTTATATGAAAACCATTTTGAAGCACCTCTTGAAGAAATGTTTTGAATCTATTGTGCATGTATTGTGATGTAATATGTGGATTTGATATGATGTTGTGAACCTTCCATTGATAGTCTTGAGCTAAACCAGTAGGACATTTAGCAGGAATTAGAGCATGCAAATCTATCCATTTTATGTCAGTTTCACTAAGGGTGAAGAATAACGTTGGTGTACCTTGTTGATTGATCATATTTGTAAGTTCAGATATACTTTTGTTCCAATACGAACGTGTTCCACATAATGAAAACCCAAATATTGTGACCCGCTCACCAATTCTCTCATTAGGCATGACTTGCAATTGGTTGACAAGCTCAAGTACTGTGGGAGGTAGTGTATCTTCAAAAAAAAATTGACAAAAATAGAGGCAGTAGAATTACTTCGATGAAGTGTAATTAGATTGTATATGTAGTATCGGAAGTGAGGATGTTGGCCAAATATGTTGTCATGATATCTAATGAGGTGAAGCACATATTCATGCATATCAACCTCATGAATGTGTGGTTGTAATAACATTGATGTACCTTTGGGAAACAAAGTTGGAAAATCCATGGAAAGAAGGCCTTCTGTGTTGTACTCATTGATAGGGGACATTTCTATAGGGGGGAAATCAATGGAAGGTGGTAGTGGGATATTTGGTATGTGTAAAAACTGTCTAATTTCTTCAACCTTAGTTCGAGCATTAGTTTGTGTTGAAATAAATGACGAGGATTCCAATTCATAGGGTTCAAATGAATTTGGTGGTTGAACTGTAGAGGACAAGCTTTGTTGATGAGATAATGTATCATTGCTATTATGATGCGGAATCAAAGGTGAAATGTCTACTGAAATAAGAGGCAAAGAAGATAATGCAATTGGGTTGACTTGTACATCCTTGTAGTATGGGTCGTTTGCCATTTTGAATTGAAGGGAATAAAGAACACGTGTTCGACTAACAAACAGTTCATATGGATTGTTTGTAGAATTGCATTTTTGAACAACGATGATGTCGATTTCTGATACTAAATGCGGTAGGTATGTGGCAATATTGGAAATGTCTCGGGGGAAGCAAATAGTATGGCCAGAGTATTTATATTCAACACCATGAGCATGTGTCACTTGCAAGATTGGGTTAGCACAACTAATGAGCATTTCTTCAACCCGTGTAAGTACTGCAAGGACAACTGGTTGGTTTCCCAGATCCATATTGTTTTCCAATGAAAAGCAATGGCATTTTCATTCTAGAATACAATGAGAACAAGCGTATGCACCATGGAATTTTTTGTTACAATACCAGGGTAACATTCTTTTCAAATTGAGCAGACATGCATATCAGCTAGTTGGTCCATTTTTTTACGAAATCGTTGATGTGCATCATTGAGGTGGTTTTTCAATGGATTTGGCACAACAGATGGAAGTGAAGCTATGTCGAGAGGTTCTGTAAGAGAAATTGAAGAAGACATATCCACAGGTAGACGAGCAGCCTTGTAAAGAAGACATTGGTTCTTGTTGTTTTTATATTTATTTTGTGCATATAAAACTCTTCTTCATGCATTGGCTTGTTCATTGTCATGATTTGGCATAATGCCTACAAGAAAATTGTAAACTTGTTAAACACCTAGAAGATTTGATTGTTGGAAGCGACACATTTTCTATATGTATTAACTGCAAACTATATGGATATTAAGCAGAAGATAAAAAACAAATGTTAATTCATTGCATATGGGGAAGTAAGAATGTAGCTTAAAATAATAGAACTGGAGTAAATTTTGTTTTTCAAGTGCTAGCTTGATAATTGTATGAAAACAACAATATAGAAGAACAAAGTGTAGTGTGAGAAAGTATATATGAAAAAAAAGGTAACTGTAATTATTGTTATGTACCGAGTAATGAAAATTTGTGCTCAGAAACAAGAGAACAAAGTTGTTTATTTTATAAAAACCAGAATAGAAAAATAGTATTGTATTTAAAAACTACCATATAGGTTTTATCAACAATTTACGTAAGAAATGGTAAGTGATAGCTTGTACATTGGAAGTATGAGACTACAAGAAAGTGGTGCTATAAGAGAGTTAAAAAAATACCCTGCTATGTTGAACATTGAAACAAGGAGTTAAAATTGAGAATTGAAAGCATTCATTATAAACAATGAAGAATGGTTAAATATCAAGTTGAAAAAACATATATATTTATGTGTCCATCTGAAATTGTCGTTTATGTGTTTTCAACCATGACAATTACAACTTTTAGGCATGAAACTCCGCAGAAGCTCTTTGTTCTAACTAAAAGAGTAAGAAGTAATTTTTTGTTGCAGATCCTCTCGACTATTTCAACAATGGATGTTGTTTCAATTGAGAGAAGACACAGATCTTTTGCATAAATTCCCATGAGTTGGTTTGCAGCATCATCAAAAGATATCATACCATGAAGGTATCTAGTGACATATTCCAAGTCAACCTTTAGTATATATCGGTAGTCACATTCAAGAAACTCTCCATCACATTTAGCACAATGCCAAATGTCTCCAACTTTGTGGGAAATCTTTTTCATGCATTGTATTCCGTCAACAAAAAGAGGGCATGTAATGAAATAAAAGCCATCCATGTTAACATTTGTGATGGTTGCTACAAGAGAGTACCAAACAAGTTTTTTAGATGATTGAAGAGTTTGTAGGTCATTGATGGCAATGATTTTATGAGAACTAGAATGAGAGGCATTGAATATTTAGCTCAAAGATGGTGATGCTGAACGAAATCCATTTTCATGAAACCATTTTTGGAGAACTGAAGTGTCTTCAATTTTTGGGTTTATAAAAATAGTAGTGTTGGAAATAGTTCCAATAGTTTTTCCATTAAAATATGTAACATGACCACCTTTTATTGCTACAGCTAGAGGCGTAGGTAAACCACGCAAGTTGTCAAGCTTGACTCCTTCAATTTGGAAATGCTTTCCCCAAAGTGTTATGTCAATACTATAGCCTACCATGTCACGGAGTCCAATAGGGTGCCTAACAGTCTCAACACCATCTCATTTTCATATTGTGGATGTAGGAGAAACTGAAATGACAAGGCCAACAAGTTCCACCATGGAATTGACAGGTATATTTTGTATCTCCTGAATAGTTTTAAATTTAAAGAAATAAAAATGTATTAAGGGGTATTCATTTAAGCATGGTTGGATGGTTGAGGAGGAACCTAGGAAAATCTCATTATGGCTTTTCAAATGGTTGAAAATTGGATTCGATGGTTTCACTGTGTCATTTGAAACTATGTACACTAGTCCTATTTGTATTTGGTCATACAAAGAGAGTGCAAATTCATTGAATGCAGATATATGTATTTCATCGTGTGAAGCATTAACAATGTCAAATCCAAAGATTTTTCCAGACCCTTGTTGGTTGCCATATTCATGTAGCTTTGTCTTGGCAATAACTTGACCTTGAATGTTACAAACTTTGCTAGAAGAGGAGAGTGATGTGAACGGAATAGTTGATGCAGCCAAGGCAGGGTTTTCATCTATTGAGATAGGATTCACTGGAGCAGAGGAACAACTCCGCGAGGGAGAAGATACAGGTAAGTGGTAAGGTGCAGGATCTCCAATAATTGTTGCATCCACTGTGACAACTTCGAGTGCAAGAAATGCAATAGTCCTGTGAGAAGAAGTATGTTAGAGTTCAATGGGATAGAAAAAACTTGGATGCATGAACGGTGTGAAATTGATTAAGTGGAGAAAGAAAACAAGGAAATTAAACATACGTTACACTATGTACAATGTTGCATGTACATTTGGTAACTTTGATTATAGATCCTTCTTTTAGTTGTCTAGTTTCTACAAGACTGCTATATATAGTTGGAAGCAATAGCTCATGCTTGTGAAGTCAGTCTGAGATAGAAATTAGGAACAGAATAGATGATGAGTTGAGTGAGTTCACTTGGTTTAATGAGGAGACCTATACCAACGGGAAAAGGTTGACAGCACCATGTAGTAAGAGTGAAATAGAATCTTCAATTAGCATAGTCTCCATAGCGTGATGGTTATATTTTCCCGTGAAATGAAAGAGGGCATGAACAAAAAAAATTGCAATGTAACATATTCATGTGATCTAACTAAAATGCATATATGACAACAAATTTTTTCGCATGAACATCTTTCATGATTATGGTTATTATTATTCATTATCTATTATAAATATTGAATATGGACTATTATTCATTATCTGTTATAAATATTAATGCTAAAACTTGGATTTGGCATTTTCGGCTTGTTCTTTCCGTTGTGCGGAAAGCGGAAGTCAGAAACGTATTTATTTAAACTAAAAACGTATCCAAATTTCGGATTCTACAATTTGTAGTTTCAAAAGTGGAAGAAAAAAAATTTGCGAAGGAAAAATGTCAAATACTCGATATTTGCTTTTCTCATTTTTGTGACTTCCACTTTTCTCAATGCGGAAAGCAGAAGTCGGAAAACACAGAAAGGGAAATACGAAAATGTAAATTTCACTTTCCGCATTCTCCAAAGCGAAAAGGGGAAGTTGGAAAGAAAGAAATTAAAGTCTGGAATCTGCATAGGCGGAAAACGGGAATATATTTTCTTGACGAGTTGAAAAAAATCAATTTCGTCGTTCCGCACTACGGAAAATGAAATGGGAAGCGCTACGCAAATTCTATTTGCATAAATACTTTTTGTTATACTTTCTTATTTAAAATGTTTTTTTAGTTGAATCAACTTCACTTTCTTAAAAAAAGAGAAATAATCGGAATTTACAAGTTCATAATAAAACTCTGTATTTCAAACTTCTGGTTTTCACAGTGCAGAATGCGGAAATCACGAAAGTCTATGTATTTTCAATTTTCGCTTGCATTTAGTTGCAAATATGTAACTTCCAATTTTCACAATAGATAGTTTGTGAAACTTGGGATTTGGCGTTTGCAGCTTTCGAATTTCGTACAGTGGAAAGCGGAAGTTGGAACGAAATTTATTTCAAGTAAAAACGTATCGAAATTTTGCATGCCAGGGAAAAAATCAGGGAATAAAACTATGTAATTTGGACCTCCCGTTTCCGCAGGGCGAAATTCAGAAATCAGAATAGTCTTTCACATATTTTTTTACCTTATTTCTCGATTTCTACTTTCATTCCATAGACGAAAGGAGGAATTCAGGAATACATTTCCCTTATCAGTTGAAAAAAACTTCTATGCCTCATTCCGCACTGCGGAATTGATTTTTCATTGATTTTTCTTCGGAGAAAATTAACTCCCTCGCTCTGCACTGCAGAAATCAGAATTCCGAAACGTGGCCCAAGTTCTATTTACATAAATAACTTTTCCTCCTTTCTTACCTCGGAAAGCTGAAAGCAGAAAAAGGAAAACTTCAAAGTTCCTATTTCCGCATTCCGGAGGGCGGAATGTGGAACGTGGAAGGCCGAAGTGACCCCTGTCAGAGTTGCCTTCCGTAATTTGAAAAGCAGAAGTAAAAAAAATTGAAAAGAAAAACATGAAAGGTCTGATTTCCACATTTTAGAAAAATAAGTGCTATAGACTTTTCCGCTTTCCGCATTGCGCACAGTGGAAAGAGGAAGTTGAAAAGCACAAAAATTTATATTTGAAAATGTAAAATTTGATTTCCTCATTCTCCAAAGTGGAAAGTGGAAATTGGCAAGATAAATTAAAAATCTGGAATTCATATTGACGGAAGTCAAAAATCGGGAATACATTTCCCTCGTTCCTTATTGTGGAAGCGCTACCCAAGTTCTATTTACATAAACAACTTCTTCAACTTTCCTACCTCGAAAAGCTGACGAGGGAAAGCAGAACGCAGAATGCGAAAGTGACCACTGTTATAGCAGCCTTGCAGCTTTACGCTGAATTCCTTACCTAAAACAAATCCATCATAAAATATGATACTTATCATTTTATTGACATACCATGAGTATTCCACCATTATGAAGCCACATAACCAATACAAGTCAGTAATTTTGCAACACAGCAGCAATAACAGTCAAAACAAAGAAAGGGTGTTTGACCATCTCATAATCAGACTAAACGAATATTCAAAACATTTAAGCAGGCTAAAGGAATACCTGCAAAATTAAGAAGGTGTGAAAACCTTTGTTGGAGAATCTCTAGTGTAAATGAAGGAAAAATGGAAGAAAGCAGCAGTCAGAAAACACAGAAAGGGAAATACGAACATATAAATTTCGCTTTCCGCATTCTCCAAAATGAAAAGGGGAATTTGGCAAGAAAGAAATTAAAATCTGTAATATGCATAGGCATAAGGCGGAAAATGAGAATATATTTTCCCGACAAGTTGAAAAAAATTGATTTCGCTATTCCGCACTACGAAAAACGAAATGGGAAGCGCTACGCAAATTCTATTTGCATAAATACTTTTTGTTATACTTTCTTATTTGAGATGTTTTTTTAGTTGAATGAACTTCGCTTTCTTTAAAAAAAGAGAAATAATCAGAATTTACAAGTTCTTAATAAAACTATATATTTTCGACTTCTGGTTTTCATAGTGCAGAATGCGGAAATCGTGAAAGTCTGTGTATTTTTCGATTTTTGCTTGCATTTAGTTGCAAATATGTAACTTCTGATTTTTGCAATAGATAGTTTGTAAAAGTTGGGATTTTCCATTTGCAGCTTTCGAAATCCGCACAGTGGAAAGAGGAAGTTGGAATGAAATTTATTTCAAGTAAAAACGTATCAAAATTTTGCATGCCAGGAAAAAACAAATCAGGGAATAAAACTCTGTATTTTGGACCTCCCGTTTCCGCAGGGTGGAATTCAGAAATCAGAATAGTCTTTCATAGATTTTTTTATCTTATTTCTCGATTTCTGCTTTCATTCCATAGACGAAAGGTGTAATTCAGGAACACATTTCCCTTATCAGTTGAAAAAAACTTCTATGCCTCGTTCCGCACTGCGGAATTGATTTTTCGTTAAAGAAAATTGACTCCCTCGCTCTGCACTGCGGAAAGCAGAATTCTGAAACGTGGCCCAAGTTATTTTTACATAAATACCTTTTCCGCCTTTCTTACCTCGGAAAGATGAAAGCGGAAAAGGAAAAACTTCAAAGTTCCTATTTCCGCATTCCGGACAGCAAAATACGAAACACGGAAGGCTGAAGCGACCCCTGTTAGAGTGGCCTTCCATAATTCAGAAAGCGAAAGTAAAAAAAATTGAAAAGAAAAACATGAAAGGTTCGATTTCTGCATTCCGAAAAAATAAGTGCGATAGACTTTTATGCTTTCCGCATTGCGCACGATGGAAATCGGAAGTCGGAAAGCATGGAAACTTATATTCAAAAATGTAAATTTCGATTTCCGCATTCTCCAAAGTGGAAAGTGGAAATTGGCAAGGTAAATTAAAAATCTAGAATTTGCATTGACGGAATTCGAAAATCGAGAATACATTTCTTCTGTTCCTTACTACGAAAAGCAGAATGTGAAAGTGCTACCCAAGTTCTATTTACATAAACAACTTCTTTAGCTTTCCTACCTCGAAAAGTGGACGGCGAACAAAGGAACGCGGAATGTGGAAGGGACCACTATTATAGTAGCCTTGAAGCTTTACGCTGAATTCCTTACCTAAAACAACTCCATCATAAAATCTGATACTTATCATTTTATTGACATACCATGATTATTCCACCATTATGAAGCCACATAACCAAAACAAGTCAATAATTTTGCAACACAGTAGCAATAACAATCAAAACAAAGCAAGGGTGTTTGACCATCTCATAATCAGACTAAACGAATATTCAAAACATTAAGCAGACTAAAGGAATACCTGCAAAATTAAGAAGATGTGAAAACATTTGTTGGAGAATCTCTAGTTTAAATGAAGCGCAGTAAAATCAATATGTGTGAAGCAAACAAAAAGAAATAATGGTTACCTGAAGGTCTGTTAATATGTGCGAAGAAAAGGAGGTGCAGTAGCAAATGCAGTGTTGTAACAAGATTTTGAATATCGTCATAAGGTGAGCAAAAATGAAGATATTGACCCATGTTTGAATCATATGACAAGCTTTCTTGCATTAATTGAGAAACAATGCATTGATGAAACATTAATTCCAATGGATGAAGGGACATGGGCAAAGTGTATTCAATAGAGTGAAGCACTAGTGAAACGAAACCTCGACAAAATTGACCGCACAAATTGTGAGCCTAAAGGCAAAAAACTCGTCGAGAATATCTTAGGCTAAACCCACAAAAACTATTGGACAAAAACTTTCGCAAAATCCTCGACATAAAGTCTTGGAAAGGAATATTCCGAATCGAGAGAAATAAACTAGAGGGAAGGACAGTAAAATACTATACAAAAAAATTCCAGGACCAGTCATTTAGGACAACAGATAGAAGTGTAATGAAAACACGCAAGCCACCTATCAGAAAAACACACTAGACACCAACTGCAAAGAACAATCCGACACTGGAAATCAATCCATCAAGTCCATCAATCCATTCATGTGCAACACCGGCCGTAACACCGAGAACACCTGCGGTCTGCGGGACAAAAGTTCCTGAATCGAGATTGCAGAATCGGGGACCCAACTAAACTGCAGTAAAAAAAATAAAAAATTTGATCAGCATACATGCGTGAAAAAAATGTACGGACAATAAATCCATCATACCATTTGGTCAACATGGAAATAATTTCCTTTGAAACCGAGACACAACACCTGTCCAGGCTCCATTTGCTAATCCGTCGCGGTGCCTATCGAATTGTTGATGGTTAGGGAGACGAAGAATCTTTTGAGACTACGTCTCCATAGAGAAAACGCCTTCGACGTAATTAAAGCATTGTTTTTTTTAAATCTTAATATATTAAATAAATAATAAAAATCACATAAATTATACTTAATAAATTATACACCATATATATATTGTCCCTATTCATAAAATTACTTGATAAATTATACAAAAGTGTATGGAAGGTAGATCCAAAGTATTTGAATCGCTCTTTAGTCGTTAAATAATTAGTGAAAGATTCACCCCGCCTACGTTGGATGAAGACACATTCCTACCGAGCCATTGATTTAGAGTGTGATACCTAACTCCTTACAAGCCACAATACATTGGAATGTGTTTTCCATAAATAATATAAAAGTTCAACATTGGAATGTGTTTTCCATAAATAATATAAAAGTTCAAGAAATATGGAAATCATGGACGCATTCAGATGGCCTGAGGCCTTTTAACTTGAAACGGAACTTAATTGTATTGAAGAGAGGCATTCTACATCCTATTAGGGAGAGGTATGTAACTTCTTCCATACTCATCCTATAGTTTACACGTGTCATTTATAAAAAATAATAAAATATTATAGAAAATAACATGTAAACCCAAATTAGATTTAAAATATTTACAAATTAGTACATATAAAACTACACAAATTTTGATAAATTAAAACTATAAATATTGCATTACACACTTCCTCAACATTTTTACTCTAAAAAAGAGTTTGCACTCGAAGATTTGATCCCTCTTAATACTTGGTAGATCCCCTTTTAAAATGGATCTATACTGGTTAATAATATCTAATACCAACAATTAGAGCAAAGTCCAATACAATCCCATCCAATAAAATTGTGAATTCAAATCACAATCCAAACACTCTACAAGGCTTTCCCATCCGCACACTTCACTTCACATAAAGCACCAAACGCCTCCAAATAGAATTGATTTTTGAAATAACAGTTACATCTGCATATATAACCAAGCTTCTACCATAACTATTTCTAACAGTCACCAGACTTTAAGGAAATGTTTATAGAATTTTTTTGAAGGCCATAAAAATTCCTTAAAGAGTATGTGTCCGAGGAAGAAAGGAACTTGCATATATATATATATATAAAGAAAAGGAAATGTTTATAGAATTTTTTTAAAGGCCATAAAAATTCCTTAAAGAATATGTGTTCGAGGAAGAAGAAACTTAAGTTATATATATATATATATAAAGAAAATAAAGCACACGGATCTTTTTAACTTCCTTTTCGAATTAGGTTCCATGTACAACTATCTGGTCCATCCTCTTCAAAATGAATACGAATCATCCTATTTTTCATATTTTATATGTTGGAAATTTTAGGTTGTGTTAATATAAAAAACATATAAAAAAAATGCTCAATAGATAGTAACAATTAAAAAAAATACTCTACCAAATGTCACAATCATTCAATCTCCAATCTTTTCTTTTAATTTCATTTTTAGAAGCTTAGGGTCCAACACATATTACTCAAAATTTAACCAAAATATAAAATTAACGATTTCCTAATTTATATGTGTCTTTGGATATCTGAGATTTCATCCCCAAAGAAGCAAATTAGAAATGTTCCAAAAGTTATGCACATGAGCAACTCACTCTGTTGTAAATTGATTATTTAAAAAATGGTCAAAATTATCATAATTATTTAAGACAAATTGAGAGCACTTACTAGTGCAAAAACGAAACTTTTTTAAGTGCAAGAATGAAACTTTTCTCAACATTCTTCATAAGTGAGCAATTACCAAGATATAATGCTGCTCGATACAGTACACAACGTCAATCATGCTTGATTTCTCTTGCAGACATGCGTAGACGTTTGTTATAGATGGAAAGTTACTTTGTTTGATTTCTCTTGCAGACATGCGTAGGCGTTTGTTATAGATGGAAAGTTGCAAAGCACAAAAGTGGATGATTTTATCTATCACAAATTACTAATACATCCAACCCTCGTCTACCACCCGAAGTAAGTATGTAATTTGCATCTGGCAATATTGTCATGTCCCCATGCCTCCGACCAGCGAAGAGGACGTGACTACAAGCTTCAAACACCCGGGCTAAGAGCCCCATGAACATGTACAGGCATGAAAATTGCTGGAACAGAATGCTTAAACTTGTATATTGAACTAGAGTGTGCTCACATGATTATTTATCATGCACAGATGCAATTTAATCATCATACACAGCGGAAAACCAACAGCATTCATACATACATGTATTCATTTAACATGTTCATCAATTTCATTAACAGAAATTAAGATTGCAGAAGTAGAATGGACAAGATTACTTATCTTATGATGAATTCGTTCCGCAACCAGCTACGTCGCTGCAACGTTCCACCCAACCATAGGCCAGCGTGCTGCTTAATCTCTCAGCAGCGCTGCCACCCCCGAGCTGGGCATGATTCTCCAAGGGATAAGGGAACAGCAGGCTTACACATAGCCAAGAATATACAAACATAGCCAAGCCAACACAATTGGGTTTATCAGGCCATCAAGGAGCTGGAGAAGGCAAATTGCTAAGCTGGTGAGCTCATTACATAGCCAAGAACACCTACATCAGAACTAGCCTGACCTCTAAGACACCCAAACACACCCAACACAAGGAATCAGTCCCTTCTCTGCTACACAGTCCCTCAGGCCCTGCATTCCCTTCCAGTGCTATTCAGGGGTGATGGAGAAGAAGGCCAGCCCTCTAGCTCTGTCTGTGTGGTTTCCAGCCACCAGGTTTATCAAGCAAATCTAAGCCAACATCCCTGCTCCTTACACAATCTGAAGACCAACCATTGCACTCAGGCAATAAATCAGCTGATATAACTTAAGACAGGGAAAACATTCCCTGAGTCATTATTGGCCCTATCGTGGCCAAAATGACTCTCCAACGAATTTAGAACAGCCCCCAAAACGTAAGGACGACCACAGCAACCACAGCCAACATCGTGGGAAAGTCAATGACCCAATATGAACAGTGGAGTCGTCAAGGAACTTACACAGTCTGAGAATGGAAAGAAAAACCAACTTCACAGCTGGGCAGAGGCAACATATGTACAGGCCATGAATTGGTAAGGAGAAACATACACATGACTGACCACCCGAATGGCCCTTCGCAGGGAAAACCGTGGATGAAAACACACAATTCCCAGCTCGCTGTGTGAGCCCCAAAACAGAAGAATATCTGTGTGTGGATGTGAGCAGACCGTGAAGAAGGAACAGACTGTGGAGGTCCCGCGTGAGGAAAAGCAGCTCCGTTTTTGTTCGTGGATGAACAACAATAGGAAGGACGCGAATGGGAAGTGCGTGAGCCTTTGGCATAGTCGTGGAGAGGAGAATGCCTGCGTGAGTGTTTTTTCCATTCTGGATTCAACCATGGATGGAGTGTGCGTGTGGGTGAGGATTGACAATCCTTCCACCCCACTTCCAAAACCATTAACTGCCTCAACCACTAGCAGCCATTATTCAATGAAGGTGGTTGGATAACACAAGGGGAGAAGACACATGGGTATTTCCCTCAATGGCCCAAGTTTTGAAAATTTCCCCACACCCTTATCCTTGTGAAAATCATGCCCCATTCGATTTATTTTCCACGATCGTAGCTGGTCAGGTTCACTTAATTAATTATAGATGCATATTTACATGAGGGCCAACATAATATATGTCGCATGCCCTAATATACAATCGGCGACAATTTAAATCCCAAAACATAGCATAATTGATCAATAGTGGGGCCTTGGCCTTTAGCTCCACACCATTATCATTTACAATATATACGTCATATACATCTAATGTAACGGGGTCAAAACCGGGGTGTTACAAATATCCCTCAGTTGTATCCCTTTAAATGTACACAAAGACTTGGTTCTCATGATTCTAATTTGTAGTCATAATGTGTGATTTTAGCCTCAAAATATTTTCCACCATGGGAGGCGGTTCTAATTTGTAGTCATAATGTGTGATTTCGGCAAAGACTTGGTACTCATTATTCTAATTTGTATTCATAATGTGTGATTTCAGTCTCAAAATCGTTTTCATCCTAGGAGGTGGCGAAGGCTCCACAACTCAGGAGGTATTACTGCACAAGAACGTCAAGAAAGTTGACATCGATAAGGTCTAACCTCGTGTCTCCATTAATTTATGGTTTTATTGCTTTTATTTTGAATTTTTTCTAGACTTAAATAAAAAGTTGCTTCCAGAATGTTGTTGATTTTTCTAGCAAATACCTTGTTGTGAATAGAGAAGGGTTCTACAGTTCTCTCCTTGAGCTCATTATCAATGATGCTAGGTAACGAATTTTTAATTCTTCATTTTCTCAAACTATACTTTATACTTCTTAGGTTCCTGCTAAAGTTTAAAGCTTTAATCGAAATTCTTTGACGCAGAGCTGAGCTTGAGAACAAAGATGAACGATTCGACTTCATAACAGGAGACCTCACATATCCTATGGAAGGAGGTCTTTGTTATCAATTGTATACAATCTTTCTATGATCTTATTCTAAAGCCAAAGATGAGCCACAAGGGAGTGTTCGTTTGTCATCATTATTATAGAAACTATTTCTTGACAGTGTTTTTTGCTGCATTAGTTGTTGCATCAGGTTGTACATCAATTAACAAGATAAAGAATAAGTAATTACATAAAATTAAAGTTTAAACTAATCCTTTAAAATATTAAGTTCTTGTATAGCATATTGAAATATAATTGTTATAAGTATTGAAACAGTTGGGCTCAATATTGGTTCTTGGTTCTGTGTTGCATGGTTACATGTTGATGCATTGAGTACTTTTATAGAAATTATGGTAACATGTTGATGCATTGGGTATTTTTATAGAAATTATGTTAAAAAAACTAGGCCTAAGGCTTATAATACATCACCGTAGTAACAATCTCAACGTGAGCGGTTGCAACAATCTCAACATCCTTATTGGAGACGATGGCTCCCCATTCTTTAAACATAGCCAAAGTCAATTGTATTATGCAAAGACATAAGAAGACTGGGTATTTAAACAGAGCCAAAGACAATTGTATTATGCAAAGACATAAGAACACTGGGTATATCTGAACTTAATTGACAAGTTTCCAAACAACCAGCCACTAAAGTTATAAACTTCTGCTGGAAATTAAGGTATTCCAATGACCAAAATGAGATGAAAATGGATGACGCTCAAACCACCCATTCCTATGAGTCATGAGTTGCACAATGAGATAGTGAGGTAGTGAGAAATATATAGCAGCTATTGAATGTAGAAAGATTGCAACCTTCAAACATCAATTAGCTTTGTCTACAAGACTATTAGGCATACTAGAAGTATTCCAATGGATAGCAGCTATTGAATGTATCACCCATGCTAAATCAATCTGCCCTGCCTCTGGCAAAATCACTCATGCTAAATACATCCAATAAGGAAGGGAATAAGCAGTTACATTTCTTTTGATCTTGTTGAATCTAAGAATATGCAATATATTCCTAATATCCATGGCTTCTTCAATGTTGACAAATTAAATTAGTATCCTCCTTCTCCATGGATTTCATTCGAAGCTTTCTTGTTTATAAATTGATATCACTAATCTTTGTTGTTTCAAATTTGATAAACCAAATGTCATACTAATACGAATACTAATCGTATGTCATTAAAAACTAGGTAAATAATTTTACCTATGACTCCATCATCATCGTGTGTGTTTCTTCTCCTTTCTAACAAGAGACAAATCACGTTTGCATTTGAAACAAGAATGCACATAATGACATTTCTTTCCACCTTAATAACTAGTGATCTTTTTAGTGCCCTTTAGAAGAGGGTTTTGTATGCTATTTCATGTGTGATTATTTCATAGTGAAGCTCATTTGTTTTTTTAATTAATGTTTTTTAGAAACAACTTAAATCCAAAATTGTTAATTTTTATATCAATGAACTTTATTTGTGTAAATCCAAAATTGTTAATTTTTATATGAATGAACTTTATTTCTGACAATTAGTCTTGTGAAGTAAATCTCTATAAATCTCATAGCCTAGATAAGTTCTAGTTACGTAATTGTGTTTATTGGTGAACAATAATGGATGCCCCTCTTTCATCAATATTGCCATAAGAATTTTTTCAAAGGCGTTACATTCGAATTTCAAAGTATTAGTAAATAAGACATTGTTAAAATTGTAGTAAACATCGAATGGAGAATGATTTACTATATCATTCCAAAAAAGAAATTATTCTCGAGTAAGGTGGTTAATAGGGTGGTAGTTCACCCACAATTCTACATAAACTTTTAATAGGGATCCATAATTCTTAACAAAGCACACTAGATTTACCCTAATAAATCTAAGTCTTAATCTCCAATACATGTTCCTGGGAATCATTCAAGGTGAGCTCATTCTTACAATGTTCACCATTCTACATCGATATTTCATATGTATATTATCAACATAGATCTATCTTAAACCTAGATCTATCAAGCACTTAGAGGGATCCAATTTCTTGAGGTGTAATATTTTGTATCTTATATATTTTACACATTAAGGAAAAAATTCACACCTAGAGAAATTTGATCCCTCTCTATGCTTGATAGATTCGGGTTTAAGATGGATCTATGTTGATTTAATTTTAATTTTATTTTATTAACTCACATGCATTTTTTAATTATTTTTTCTTTCTGGTAACATTTCATTACACTGTTACAACATCTTTCTCATATTTGGGTGTAGAGAAGCTTGCTACTCTTGATGCAACAAGATGGATTGGTTAATTAGTCCATTGGTGCAACATCTGTCATGGTCAGATTTTGTCATTTAAGAATATATGATTGGATAGATCTTACACATTTTATTCATCTGTAGGTACAATCAAACAATATATTAAAGGTGCAAGTTCCCCTTATTTGTAGGTTCAATGAAATATTTAAAGTAGGTATGGGAGGTTAAAGATTCCTAAAGGTTATGGTTAGGTTGGATTTTATAGACTTATATTTTTCAAAGATATGATAATAGTTTGGTATACCATTTGGGGATATGTGCATGGATTTAAAATTTGAGGCAAATCTAAGAAGTTTTTATTTTTAGCAATTAATATTTTAGAAGCTATTATTTTTATCAATTTCTAGGAGTGGTCCAATTGATAGGATAATTTCGTATTTGAGGATCTAGTTGGGAGATCTGCCTATGGTTCAAGTTTTATCTAATTATGAGGTGGTGCTATTTTTAGTAGGGTGATTAGGCATTTGGGTACCAAGTATGGCGATCGATGCCACTAATTGATTTCAATCCATTCTGGTTACTTTGAAATTTCAGGACCAATTTTGTTTTTGCAAGGTCAAGGGTCTTTTCATGTGACCTTAGTTGAGGAGTAGTTTTTATAGAGGATATTACATTGTTTTGTTTTAAATTTTTGACTTCCTAAATTTATCCTAGCTCATCATACTATTGTTTATCTTTATTCCATCATTTAAGGATTAATTTTGGGGATTCCCTCCTTAAGAAATTTGTAGGTTCTATTTAGGCATAAAAAAGTGCATTAAAAGAAGTGTTGGCTTATGTTCGACTGTCCTAGGTTCAACATCCGATTTGACTAACAAAACCCAAAGGTACCATCCCGACAGGGTTTAACCCTATCGGCAACACCTACGATGAAAGTGAGGTCTCACCCGAGATACCTATAGGAGCTGCAGGAATCAGTCTTCTAAAGTGGTAAAGGGGGCCTTCTAGTGTTAAGCATTGATAGATAGGGGTGAAAACTCAAAGTTGGGTAACACTTCAGTGAGAATCGAGTGCCCAACCAACATAGCGGGTGTTATTCGACCGAATAACTATATTTATTCTACCGAATAATTGCGTTATTCGGCCGAATAATTATAGTTACTCTACCAAATAACTAATCCTTTATTCGTCCGAATAAAATTTAACGGTAACTGTTTAATTTGACGGAACAGATTGCCGACCTGTAATTTTTATCGGCGTTTCAATCATTATTCGGCCAAACAATTGTTTGGCCGAAGAATTATTCAACCGAATAATTATTCGGCCTAATATTTATTTGGCCAAACAATTATTCTGTCGAGCAATTGTTCGGTCGAATAATTTTTTACCATATAAGGTCAGTTGCAGCCTCATTTTCGTTGTTTTCTCTTGCAGCGATTTGTCGTCGTTCTGCTGCTCCTGCCACCCATCGCGCCACCCGTCTCGTCTCGCCACCTGTCTCATCCTTGTCCACGTCACACAGCTGTCTAACGTGTACATCTGCCATCTTGTCACCCCTTATCTGTCTGGTTTCCTCTCGGCTTGGAGGTCTATTCATGGAGGCCGATCGTGGAGGTCTGTTCGACGTGGAGGTCTGTTCGGCGTGGAGGTCTGTTTGTGGAGGTGTATGTGGTATTCTCGTGGTGTGGTGTTGTTATGCTGCTCCTTGACTGTGAGGTAAATCTTGTCTAACTTTTATATCATTATGAGTACTATGAGGTAAAGCTTGTCTAACCTTTGTTAAGTCGTCATTATGAGTACTCTTATCATAGCTATACCATTAAGCTATTATGGAAAGATAGTGTTGTAATTAGAGTTGAATAGCTCTGTCCATTTGGACAGAATTGAACAACTCTTCCCATTTGGACAGATGTATGTTCTGTACACACTAGTCTGTACATGATTACCTTTATATATTACATAATTAGTACAGAATAATAGCAGTATAGGTGAGTACAGCTTAGCTTATGTGCTTGTTTTATATTACACATGATAAACAAGGGTAACCATTCTATTATGTTCAATGATTCTGCCTATTGTACTTACGTAATCTCTAAGCTCATAATTACAATGGTAGTATGGACAGAGTTGAACAGCTCTATCCATTTGGACAGAGTTGAACAGCTTTGCCCATTTGAACAGATGTGTGTTCTGTACACACTAGTCTGTACATGATTACCTTTATATATTACATAATTAGTATAGAGTAATAGCAGTACAACTTAGCTTATGTGCTTGTTTCATATTACACATGATAAACAAGGGTAACCATTCTATTATGTTCAATGATTCCACCTATTGTATTTACGTAATCTCTAAGCTCATAATTACAATGGTAGTAAGCTAATGTAATACAAGTGATTCCACTACTGGTTATGAAGGTTACACTTATATAGTTTCCCTAATCAATACAGGTTAGTTATAAGCACAACATAAGTTCATAAAATAGAGTGTATTCAAAGCTTATATCAGTATAAGTAACATAGTGTTCAATATAGTTGTGTTTAATATGAAGAGTTACAAGCCTATTCAAGCTTACATGGTTAGAATCCATGACCTGAACTATTCCCATAGATAACATGTGGTTAACAAATCCAATACAAACGAGAAACAAGCTTAAGTGTTCATAGTTAAGCATAGTGTAATAGAACTCCATAAGTAGTAGTATTATGCATAATATACAAATATATGAAACTGTAATCATACTAGTCTTAAAGCTTATGCTTGGAGAAATCCCGGTTATCATAGATAGAACCATTCTAAGAGGGGATAACATAGGAGCCGTTCTCCCTAAAGGGTCGCCATTGTATAGTTTATATTGAATAAAATCCCAGTTTCACCCAATTCCAACCGATACAAATCGTTAGGGCCTACAGTCCACTTCTCCAGTTTTACAACAACCTCAAAAGAAAAATATCAGCCTCTACGTGCCCATAAATAGCATATTGTAGCTGATATACAGTTCAATTTCTGTCAATTTGGACAGAGTTGAACAGCTCTGTCCAAATGGACAGAGCTGAACAGCTCTGTCCATTTGGACATAGCTGATTGCAAAAAAAATTAAAAGAACATATGAAGCACTATTGATATAAGATCTTAGATTTTGAATTTGGCTTTAAGTGTAATACTTATTTTAAATGATTTTAATTAAACAAAATTTAACATAAAACTTGAAAGATGTTAATGTTTTTTCTTTTTCTATATTTTTTAATTAGCTTATTCTTGTTCTCTATGTACATGAAATTTTATAGAATATTTAGACAGCTCTATTTTAAAAAAATCCATATCTTTTTAATTAGCTTATTCTTATTCTCTATGTACATGAAAATTTATAGAATATTTAAACAGCTCTGTCCAAAAGAATCCATGGTTATGTAGGCTTAAATAACTCCACCAGAGAAAAGATCCATGGTTGGGGTGTCCAAATGGACAGAGCTGGGGGTGTTAGAAAATTTGATGTTTTATGTCATGGAAACTAAGGGAACTAGGGAGTTAATGGACCGCAAAGCAGGGGGTGTTTCTACGTAGGGTAAGGTATCTATGGGAGGGAAGTAACTTCATATAAATATATACTTTATGGGGTTTTGGTGGGTTATGCAATGATTAATTCATGTCACCATTAATGCAGTTGCAGTATGTAGCATCTCTAAATGACATTTAAGACTGCACAGGTTGCGGCTCTGTCCAAATGGACAGAGCTGATCAGGTACAAATGGACAGAGTTGATCTGCTCTATCCATTTGGACAGAGTTGATGAGCTCTATCCATTTGGACAGAGTTGAACAGCTTTGTCCAAATGGACAGAGCTGATCAACTCTATCCAAATGGATAGAGATGATAAAGTCCCTAAGTAAACAATTTATTTCTGTATGTTTGTTCGTTGGTAGGGGACAGGATTTCAAAACCTTTTCATTTTACTTCTTGCCTGAGTTACAACTTCAGCTATAGTGTAATAACTATATAGTTTTGTCCATAAGCTCTACTACTTGCTTTAGTCCATACAACTACTAGCCGAAGTATAAGTCCCATGGCACTTTATGACTATCTTAGTCCATGATGCATTGCATTAAGTTCCACTGCCATTTCATGCTTTTCTGAAACATAGAGAGAAAAGGTTAGATAGATAAAGGCAAGTTTAAAGAAATAATTGCTTTATCTTCTTATGGGTATGGAGACCAAAACAACCAGAAGTGTAACGTAGAACGATAGGGATAGGCTGGACTAATGGGGGGAATCCATAGGTGTATGTAGTCAGTCCCTAGACACTCGCCTTAGTCCAAGTTGAAATCTATATGTCCTTGCCATTTGATCTGATAAATCCATGAAATCACAACAGCTGATTGATAGCTATCAGTTGATTCACTGCCCTTACTCTTCATTGCTTTATACAACCAGAGGCACTAGGAGATATAATTCATTGTAAACACTCTAGATCCCAAAATAAGGGAAGTGGAAGTATTTAAAGCTGAGAAACAAAGAGAAGGAAAGGAATGCCATATATCTATTACGATATTATGTCAGTTCGATCGAGACTACGACGTAGAATAATCTAGAAATACTTTCTGCCTATGAGATTCAGGGATGAGCTTGCTGATTCACCTACGATATAAGTTCAGTTGAAGAAATAGAAGCTCTATCTATATTTAATAGTGATGCTCTCACTAACAACTCTATAACGACTAGGTAGCTAGTAGCCAGCAGTAGTGTCTGTCTGTAGAGTAGATAAGTACTTGCACTTGCCTTAGACTATATTTTATACTTAGCAAAATGTAGTTCATGCACATGCAGTTAAAGGACTATTAGATAATATTAGTGATATCTAGGTCCTTATTGAAATATTAGTTTTTATAGTTGATAGGTCTTTGAAGTTGATTAATTAACATGTAGAAGGTTAGGCCCTTAGTGATTGAAGCATTACGGCTCTCGAAATTCAGGCCTGATATTTAGGCCTGACACACTATGTCCCCGCATTTTCCACCTCTCGACTTGAAAAATTATTTAATGGATCAACATGTTTGGCTTCAAATTACTCTACGTTTCAACCTTTGGCCTCTGAACCAAAACAAGTTTATGGCATGTGCTGGGGTCAAAATGTTATACAGCGTGCGTAGTAACCATCATATACCAGTGTATTTAGTGGATTCATGGATCTTCCTTATCAAGAAGAAGCCTCATCGTCTTTATATATGTTATTTCTCTATACCACCTTTGTTTTTCTATTTATATTACATTGAAAGCTTAGTTTTAATATTAGCTAGCTCTTTGAAGTCGATTAATTAACATGTAGAAATTGATATTTGTGTAAGCTTGTAGATATCATATCCAATGGAAAGAGAGTAGCCTTTGAGACAGAAGTGTAGGAGGTCATCACATTCTTTGGGAGTTGGTGTCCGAAATGAAAATCGAATATTATCGATTTCACCTCGAGACTCAAGCTTATTGTATAGTTCACATTCATCTGATCATCAACGTGGCGATAGTGGTAGATATGATTCCCCCTTATCATCTATGGGTGAACGTGGATATCAACCTTTTGTACGGGAGACAAGTGTGGAAGCAGAGCAAGGTTCGCAAGAGGTTCATCATCCTACACAGGGTGGCGAAGGTCGAGCAAGGACGCAATATGTCCAGCTAGCTGAGGGTTGTACACCCATTACGACCTATCCATTAGATTTACCAGATGAGATTCCATGGGAAAGTGGTCTTCAACAAACAACTCTTGAAAGTTGTAGGGCTCACTATGACAAGCTGCAAAATGATCTTTCTAGTTTGGATCTCACTACAGAGAAAAAATAAAGCATAGAGATGGTTTTGTAATCTTTACAAAAATTCATTGAGGTATATGAGGATTTTGGACCAACAACAGATGGTTTTGTTGCCTTGATGCAAAGAAGAAAGGCAGAAGTGATGGGTCTAGACAAGTGGGTTGTTGTGAAGGAGAGGGTGACTAGATAACATGCCAACTCAATGTTCAACTTCAAAGAGAGCCTAAATCAGAAAGCATTGAAAGTGAAATAGTTTAAGCACCCTGAACTTGCACATTTTTTATATGATCAGTTTCTTGCAGCCTATGGTCGGTTTCCATGGAACGATGAGGTTCCTAATTATTTTGCTAGGTTTTTTTATGCTGAATTTTTTTTAGGGATGAAGCCAGACTATATTGATATTCATTCCGGGTTTTATGGAGTTGGAAAGGGGAGGATATGCAATCGAAAAGGTTCCCTTAGAGATCCTAGTACTCTTCGACCTCCACCTCCAATATCTCGTCCACCTAGGCTTGTGACTTACAAATCAGAGATGGAGCCCACATCACAAGTTGAGACAACTGCAAGGCATAATGTTGCCGAAGGTTTGACTTCGGCATTTGTAGGAGTTGAAGTTGGATTGAGTCGAGAGAGGGCTCGAGCCACTATTCAGCAAAATTTTGTTTACAAAACAAATTATGAGTTAGATTGTACGGGCATTGATGATCTAAAGGCCTATGCGAAGCTTTGTCGTAATATAGCTTTGGATAGAATATCTAATGACACGTCAAGCATAGGAGAGGTTTGTGTACTTCCAATCTATTATTATTTTTATTCATTTTAAATTAAAGTTTTTGTTATATTATATCTATGTATGATAAATTATTTTTTGATGTATAGTAATAAATACGTTACATAAATGTTTATTGTTTTCAGTTTTCTCGATTGTTAAATGAACACACGGGGACTTCACTTAGTGAACATCTCACATAGCACGTGTGATCGTGGGATATTAAAGAATACCCTTAATTTCCATAGATATTGACCCAAACTCTTTTTGTTGAAACCCCCTCCCAATACTTAAAACCTCCTCCCCACCCCTTTTTATACCTCAATCCTTATAAACCACCCTACCCACCCCCACCTTAAACCTCTCATCCCCCCCAATACCTGCAATATATTGGTTCAATTTTAAATAATTTTAAAACCCACAATATGAACTAACGTGATAACCGAGGAAAAAAATGAACTAACGTGATAGGATATTGGTCAACAAGTGAAGCCCCTGTGAATGAACATAATTTTAGAGTCTCCACTAGTCAAAATGCTGGAAATGTAGAAGAGCATATTGGAGAGGTATAATTAAAATTTACACATTTATATTTATGTTTGAAATATATTTATTTTTTTTTAAATTTAACTATGTATCTTATTGTTAATTTGACTTATTTATGCGGGCTTCATTAGATTCGAACTTTTTAGATGATTTTTCATCTATTGTGAGCTAATGTTTTTATTTTTTATTTTTTATTTTTTAAGTTAATTGCTAAGCTTAATATTTTTTGTTTTTACTATGATTTATTTATTAACAAAATTTAAATTTTAAGGGAAGAGAACATATTGAAATTGGAGATGAAGATATAGGTTCTTTGATGGATGTGGATATTGGCACCGAAGTAATTTTGTTCATAACTGAATTGTTCTTTGATATATATGTTTAAATAGTTTAAATAATGTTTGACATTTGTAAATTGATTTTATATATGTTGAAGCTTGGGTCTCTTTGATCTTTTCGAGGCAAAGGAAAGACTCCATTGGATGATAGTGTTGGAATTGTAAGTTTAATATTTTATTTTTTATAATTTAGTTTAAAATAGTCTAAATAATTTGTAAGATTTATAAATTGTTTTTATATATGTTGTAGCTTGGGTCTACTCCACCTTTTAGAGGCAAAGAGAAGACTCCGTTGGATGATAGAGAATTGGAGGTAATTTTGTTAATAATTGAATTGTTCTCCAATATATTAGTTTAATGTTTTAATGTTTTAATTTTGGTTTAAAGTTCTTTAAATAATTTATGCTATTCATAATCTGTTTTTATACATGTTGCAGATTGTTACGAGTCCAAGGGAAGACCCTGGTCAAGGATAGTGGTGGACTTTTATTTAAGAGAATTATTTATATTGTTCTTTTTATGTATATATATATATGTTATAGTTGATTTAGACATGGATGAACTTAATTTTTGGATTATATACATGTACTTTGAACTCACATGTACATAATCATTTGATTATATACATGTACATTGAATTCACATGTACATGATTTTTTTTTGGATTATATACATGTACATTGAATTCACATGTTCATGATTTTTTTTTGGATTATATAAATGTGCATTGACTTTAGATATTGTTTTTTGGATTATATACATGTATATGTAAAGGTTAGGAATGTTAGGAAGTTTTAATAGGTGCAAATATATGAATGTACGTAATTTATTAAATTTATGTATGTTTCTTGTTGAGAAGTTGAGAGTGATATAAATGTTATGAAGTTTTGATAGGTGCAATCTAATGTTAAGAATGAATATATGAGGAATGTTAATGTTAGGAGTGAATGTGCGAATAGGGGAATGTTAGGAGTGAATGTTTTGATAGGTGTAATTTAATGTTAAAAATGAATATATGAGGAATGTTAATGTTAAGAATGAATATATGTGAATGTATGAATGAATGTAAGAATTAATATATGGGGAATGTTAGTGTTAAGAATGAATATATGGGGAATGTTAATGTTAGGAGTGAATGTGGGAATGGGGGAATGTTAGGAGTGAATGTTTTGATAGGTGCAATGTTACTAGTGAATGTTAGGAGTGAATATGGAAATAGGGGAATGTTAGGAATGAATGCTTTGATAGGTGCAATCTAATATTAAGAATGAATATGGAAAGGTTAATGTTAGGAATGTTAGGAAGTTTTGATAGGTGCAATGTTAGGAGTGAATGTGGGAATGGGGGAATGCTAAGAGTGAATGTTTTGATAGGTGCAATGTTAGGAGTGAATGTGGGAATGGGGGAATGTTAGGAGTGAATGTTTTGATAGGTGAAATATTAGGAGTGAATGTTTTGATAGGTGCAATGTTAGGAGTGAATTTGGAAATAGGGGAATGTTAGGAATGAATGCTTTGATAGGTGCAATCTAATGTTAATAATGAATATATGGGGAATGAATATGGAAATTTTAATATTAGGAATGTTAAGAATTTAATGTTATGAATGTTAGGAAGTTTTGATAGGTGCAATGTTAGGAGTGAATGTGGGAATGGGAGAATGTTAGGAGTGAATGTTTTGATAGGTGCAATATTAGGAGTGAATGTTTTGATAGGTGCAATGTTAGGAGTGAATGTGGAAATAGGGGAATGTTAGGAATGAATGCTTTGATAAGTGCAATCTAATGTTAAGAATGAATATATGGGGAATGAATATGGAAATGTTAATGTTAGGAATGTTAGGAAGTTAATGTTAGGAATGTTAGAAATTTTTGATAGGTGCAATGTTAGGTGTGAATGTGGGAATGTTAGGAGTGAATGTTTTGATAGGTGCAATGTTAGGAGTGAATGTGGGAATGGGGAAATGTTAGGAGTGAATGTATTGATAGGTGCAATATTAGGAGTGAATGTTTTGATAGATGCAATGTTAGGAGTGAATGTGGAAATAGGGGAATGTTAGAAAATGGATGCTTTGATAAGTGCAATCTAATGTTAAGAATGAATATATGGGGAATAAATATCGAAATGTTAATGTTAGGAATGTTAGGAAGTTAATATTAAGAAGTTTTTATAGGTGCAAATATATGAATGTTTGAAATGAATGTTAGGAAATGTTAGGTGCAAATATATGAATGTATAAATGAATGTAAGAATGAATATAGGAGAATTTTAATGTTAAGAATGAATATATGGGGAATGTCAATGTTAGGAGTGAATGTGGGAATGGGGGAATGTTAGGAGAGAATGTTTTGATAAGTGCAATGTTAAGAGTGAATGTTAGCAGTGAATGTGGGAATGTTAGGAGTGAATGTTTTGATAAGTGTAAATATATGAATGAATGTTAGGTAGTTTTAATAGGTGTAAATATATGAATGAATGTTAGGAAATGTTCTAGGAAGTTTTGATAGGTGCAAATATATGAATGTTATGAAGTTTTTATAGGTGTAAAATATATGAAAGTATGTATTATTAAGTTTATATATTATTGTAGATGTAGTGTTGAGAAGTTGAGAATGTTAGGAATGTTAGAAAGTTTTGATAGAAATATTTTTTATTACTAAGGTAAAATTAGCAACTTGATTCTGAATTTTAATATTTTTTATACTAAGGTAACATTATCAATTTAATTATTATATTTATTTTATGTTCCTTACAAGAAAATAAAATGAGCACTACAAAGTTGCAGTAGTGAGGAAACTACAAATAACATTCCTATATAACCCCCCAGGATTTAAAGAAAGGTAATGAAATGAATAATGAAAAACAAAAAAAAAGACTTGTAGAGTTACAGGGAGAATTCAAAAAGTTAAGGCCCTTCATGTTTGATGGACAATTTGAGTAAGCGATAGAATCTTGGTTGTTAAATTTGCTCCGTGGTGGAAAGAGGCTAAGAGTGTCAGTAACATACGTAGTAAAGAGTTGAGTTGGAATTTTTTTTTAAACTATTGAAAAAATGTATATGTCAGAACAATATGATGATGAGAAAGCCCAATAATTCAATGATTTGAGACTAGGATTGTTAACCATGGAAGAATTTGTAACCAAGTTTGTAAATTTACAACGATATATACCATACCTAAGAGTTGAAAAAGCTAAGGTATACAATTTTATCAGTTGTTTACCCCTAGTATATAATGAAACACTAGTAGAAAATGAGAAATTAATGACTAAAAAAATGACTAAAATCAGGCTATAAACGACTATTTTTGAGTCGGTGACTAATAGTAGCAAATTACCACTATCTTATAGCTAGTCGTATTTCACTAGTCATTAATAGCTTGACTTAGTAGCCATTGATTTAGTCATTGATTTGGTCATTGATAGACAATGATTTAGTCATTGATAGCCAATGATTTAGTCATTGTTTTAGTCATTGATAGTTAATGATTTAGTCATTGATTTAGTCACAGATTTAGTCAATGATTTAGTCACTGAGTTAAACATTGATTTAGTCGCTGATTTAGTCACTGATTGCAACCATTAATGACCAAATATACGACTAAATAAACTACTAAATGTTAACATATTAATGACTAATCTAAATACGACTAAGATAGGAGAAATTAGCTACTAATAGTCGTATATATGTGAATTTAGTCGTTTTTGTAGTCACAAATTTATGATAGGACACGGAGGAATCGAACCACCAACCTCCTGCCTATAATTAGGCAGGCGCTCTACCATTGAGCTAGCACCCTTTAAGAAGTTGTTATTGCTTGACAATGATGATATTCAAACAAATTTATGATAGATATCAATCTACAAACTACATAATTATTACTATTACAACTTACCAGTAACTAGTATTTATGAAAGTTGTCATTTATGCAGTGGAGAATTGTAAATAAGAAGGAGCTACGTTGGATGATTCCGCAAATCTCGACGTTTCGATCCCTACTATGAGAAGGGTAAGGAAGTTGTTGTGTCCCCATTACACCAATCACAGCAGGCACGCCTCGCTCCAAAGAAAACTGCACTTAGGCTTCATGTGAATCCCTTGGTGCAAATGACATGGTCAAAACATTTCTCTTCAAAAGTTAAGCACCCTAGCTTGCCACCTAAGCATGCCATAAGGATTTCAGATAAGGGCATATCCTCAAACTCCATAAATCATTGGAAAAACAAAATACAGAACTTATCACCAAACTTTGCCACCCGTGCATATATATAGTTGTCATTAATAATCTTAACCAGCTCAGGGAGGTATTTCACAATTAATATTCACCAATATCCTTTGTAAACTTGCTAGAGAAGCCAAGTTTGTTCACCTGCTATCTTGTTTCTCAAAGTCCATTTGTTTTAGCTCGAAACTTGAGGTAGACTTGATTTATGTTCATAACTCACCTATTGACATAATTATGTCTACAAGATTTAATATTTGTATTTTCGTTTTTTATTGTAGGATATTTATTATTTAAAATGTTAAAAGAACAAGGAATAGGGAAGCTACCTTATAATGGGAAGTTGAAGAAAGTCCCAACCCTTGGAAAGATGCAGATCCAATGTTGCTCACGGATACAAATCATTTCATTGGATTCCAAGATGACCTTGAGTGCACAAATACATGTATAGAATGTTCGTCAATGAAGACTTCCATAAGGACCATGATGACTTAGAGGTTTTTTGAAATATCAGAAAGCACATCCTCTACTTGATTGCTGCCAAACCAATAATATTACCATATAATGATGTTGTCAAATCGATATTCAAACACATTAATCTTGGAATGAGATCAGTCATCAAGAATAACTACAAGCTTATTAGACGCACATTTTCAACATAGCTCATCAGGTCCACACTGGCCACTTACCAATTTTCAAACATCAGTCTAGATGAGAAAGGAATTGGATGGGCACCAAAAACAGCAACATAAACATCCACACCAAAAATAGCAAGTCACATAAACCCAGTGAAAAGGTGGAACCCCACAAGTTATCATCTTCACATTGCATCTTTTGGAGCAAAACAACCTCAAGTATTGATAAAAAATCCAAATAAATTCCGAGAGATATCAAAAGAAATGACAACTTACCAGTAACTAGTATTTATGAAAGTTGTCATTTATGCAGTGGAGAATTGTAAATAAGAAGGAGCTACGTTGGATGATTTCGCAAATCTCGACGTTTCGATCCCTACTATGAGAAGGGTAAGGAAGTTGTTGTGTCCCCATTACACCAATCACAGCAGGCACGCCTCGCTCCAAAGAAAACTGCACTTAGGCTTCATGTGAATCCCTTGGTGCAAATGACATGGTCGAAACATTTCTCTTCAAAAGTTAAGCACCCTAGCTTTCCACCTAAGCATGCCATAAGGATTTCAGATAAGGGCATATCCTCAAACTCCATAAATCATTGGAAAAACAAAATACAGAACTTATCACCAAACTTTGCCACCCGTGCATATATATAGTTGTCATTAATAATCTTAACCAGCTCAGGGAGGTATTTCAAAATTAATATTCACCAATATCCTTTGTAAACTTGCTAGAGAAGCCAAGTTTGTTCACCTGCTATCTTGTTTCTCAAAGTCCATTTGTTTTAGCTCGAAACTTGAGGTAGACTTGATTTATGTTCATAACTCACCTATTGACATAATTATGTCTACAAGATTTAATATTTGTATTTTCGTTTTTTATTGTAGGATATTTATTATTTAAAATGTTAAAAGCACAAGGAATAGGGAAGCTACCTTATAATGGGAAGTTGAAGAAAGTCCCAACCCTTGGAAAGATGCAGATCCAATGTTGCTCACGGATACAAATCATTTCATTGGATTCCAAGATGACCTTGAGTGCACAAATACATGTATAGAATGTTCGTCAACGAAGACTTCCATAAGGACCATGATGACTTAGAGGTTTTTTGAAATATCAGAAAGCACATCCTTTACTTGATTGCTGCCAAACCAATAATATCACCATATAATGATGTTGTCAAATCGATATTCAAACAAATTAATCTTGGAATGAGATCAGTCATCAAGAATAACTACAAGCTTATTAGACGCACATTTTCAACATAGCTCATCAAGTCCACACTGGCCACTTACCAATTTTCAAACATCAGTCTAGATGAGAAAGGAATTGGATGGGCACCAAAAACAGCAACATAAACATCCACACCAAAAATAGCAAGTCACATAAACCCAGTGAAAAGGTGGAACCCCACAAGTTATCATCTTCACATTGCATCTTTTGGAGCAAAACAACCTCAAGTATTGATAAAAAATCCAAATAAATTCCGAGAGATATCAAAAGCAATGACAACTTACCAGTAACTAGTATTTATGAAAGTTGTCATTTATGCAGTGGAGAATTGTAAATAAGAAGGAGCTACGTTGGATGATTTCGCAAATCTCGACGTTTCGATCCCTACTATGAGAAGGGTAAGGAAGTTGTTGTGTCCCCATTACACCAATCACAGCAGGCACGCCTCGCTCCAAAGAAAACTGCACTTAGGCTTCATGTGAATCCCTTGGTGCAAATGACATGGTCAAAACATTTCTCTTCAAAATTTAAGCACCCTAGCTTGCCACCTAAGCATGCCATAAGGATTTCAGATAAGGGCATATCCTCAAACTCCATAAATCATTGGAAAAACAAAATACAGAACTTATCAC
>LPNX010701044.1:0-63312 GCA_001517045.1 Pseudotsuga menziesii
TGCTTGCCGGTACACATTTTAAACATGAAAATTATAAAAACATACATTTACCAAATTTTAAAACAAATTTTATAAATTTATAAAAAAAAAAATTTAAATTGCATTTAAATTGAAAAACAATTATTTAAACTGTTATCTCTTGGCTCTGACGCCATCGTGACGAGGTTGGGTTGCTTTGGGGTGCCAATCCTTATGTCGTTGTTCCGGGTTGTTTCTCGGTCGAGCTGTGACAGTGAAATTTGGCAAAAAAACGGCCGCGGACCCTGCGACCTCTTTTTATAATTTTTTTGACAGAGGTACCTCGGTCGAGGTCCATACCTCGACCGAGTTAATACCTCGGTCGGGGTATTTATTAACCCTCGGTCAAGGTATTAAAACCTCGAACGAGGGTTAATAAATACCTCGACCGAGAGCTGAACAAAACCTCGGTCGAGGGCTTGATAAAACCTCGGTCGAGATATTAATACCTGAATAAAACCTCGCTGCGTTTTTCTGTTTTTGCCGAAATCCGCTTGCCAAAAAGTGTTACCCAGGTCCACGGATTCACCCTTATCATCATCATCATCATCATCATCATAACCATCATAACCATCATCATTATCATCATTATCATCATGTTGATCATCATCGTCTTCATCAACATGATCATCATAATCATGATCATGATCATGATCATGATCATCATTATCATCATCTTCTTCATAACCATCATGATCATTATCATCATCATCATGATCATTATCACCATCATGATCATGTTCATCTTCATCATCATGATCATGATCATCATCATCATCATCATGTTCATCACCATCACCATCATCATCATCATGTTCATCATCATCATCATCATCATAACCATCATAATCATCATCATCATCATCATCATCATCATCATCATGTTGATCATCATCGTCTTCATCATCATGATCACGATCATCATCAACTTCTTCTTCCTCCTCCTCATCATCATCATGTTGATCACCATCGTCTTCATCATCATGATCATCATCGTCATCATGATCATTATCATCATCGTTGTCTCGAAGATCATGATGTTCATCATCATCATTATCATCATCATCATGTTGATCACCATCGTCTTCATCATCGTCATCTTCATCATCTTCGTCATCATCATCATCATCATAATCATCATCATCCTTATCATGACCATCATCATCATCATCATCATCATCATCATCATCATCATCATCATAATTATCATCATCATTATCATGACCATCATCATCATCATCATCATCATCATAATCATAATCATCATCATCACCATCACCATTATCACAATGTTCATCATCATCGTCTTCATCATCATCATCATCTTCTTCATTATCATTGTCTTCATCATCATGATCATGATCATCATCATGATCATTATCATCATCATCATCATCATCATCATCATGTTCATGTTCATCATCATGATCATGATCATCATCATGTTCATCATCATCACCATCATCATCTTCGTCATCATCACCATCATCATGTCCATCATTATCATCATCATCATCATCATAACCATCAAAATCATCATCATAATCATCATCATCATCATCATCATTATCATCATCATCATCACGTTCATCATCATCGTCTTCATCACCATGATGATGACCATCATCATCATCATCAACATCATCATAACCATCATCATGATAATCATCATTGTGATCATCATCATCATCATCATTGAAACCTTGAAACACATTGTAGTGAGTTCATTGAAACCTTGAAATACATTGTATTGCACTTATATTTATTAAATTACACGAGCAAGAACTTTGACTTTAGTGTGCATGTAGTGAGATCATTGAAACCTTTAAATATAATAGTTTTTTCTTTTGACATAGTGCATTCATAAGCAATAGATAATCCACACAAATCAATACAATAGATTGACACAAGAACATGTGGAAACCAAAGAACAAATTCAAAGTGAAATGTATCATTCATTTATAACTGAAATGTCAATGTACATGTCTCCAAAAGTACATATATATCCAAAAGTAACTAGAAGTACATGTGTCTCCACAACTATCCAAGACTATCCAAGCCACATGTACATGTATCCAAAACTATCCAAGCCACATGTACATGTATCTAAAACTGTCCGAGACACATGTACACGTAAGTGAAATGTCAATGTACATGTCTCCAAAAGTACATGTATCCAAAACTGTCCAAGCCACATGTACATGTATCGAAATGTACATATCCCATAAGACACATCAAAAATCAAGCTTCCTCTTGTTCTTTCTCGAAGTTGATCCTATAGGCACAACTCTAGGACCAGTGTGCATCTCCGGATCCTGCAAATTAAATATCAATTGTTAAATTCAACTAACTATGTACTAATACATTAGCTCAATAAAATACCATATCTAAATTAACGCAACAATTATCAAAATGTTAATGGACATCTCACCTCAGCGAGAGACTGTGACAAAGGGGATTGTGTTCCTTGTGTAGCAGATGGAGTTGTTGGTTGAACATCAAGGATGGTCGCATCCATGGTCGAACCAAAGGGGGCAGGAACTGGTGGTGGTGGTGGTGGCTACAATCACCAAATGTTGAAATAGTTAGACATGTGCATGCATTAGAAGAAATTTGAGGTCTAAAATGGGCCTCCTAAGGAAAATAATAAAATAATAGTTAGTAATTTTGGGGGAAGAATGAAAAAAACTACTTTTTGTTCATATTTTCGACATATCTCCCTATGTTTTTACTTAAATTCTGAGTGGGAGAGCTCGTTGGATGCAGAATTAAATTTATTATCCAACGAGCTCTCCCTCTCGGAATTTGAGTAAAACCATAGGGAGATATGTCAAAAATATGAACAAAAAAAGTAGTTTTCTTCTATGACAAATACGTCAATTCAACCATTATGGTTGACTCATTTTATTGAAATTCTATTGGTTCTTGAATTCCAACTCACAAAATTTATTATTGCCGCATTTTCTTATAAGACCCATTTTAGACCCCAAATTTCCTCTAATGAATAAACAATAGACAACAATAACACACTATGTCTAGATCATGTTCAAATAGTTGTACCTCTGTGTGGCTTGTTGTTATTGCAGATACCACATTGACTGCTGCATTAATAACTCCTGCTGGCTACAATCACCAAATGTTGAAATAGTTAGACATGCATGAATAAAAATACGCCAACAATAATAAACTATGTAACGATCATGTTGAAATAGTTATACCTCTTTGTGACTTGTTGCCATTGTAGATGCAGGAGTGACTGCTGCATCAACCATCCCTGCAAGGTTTTCAATAGTAAAATATGGCTCCTAATGCAGTAAACATGCAAATCAAACATTAACAAAAAAAATTATGCATTGGATTTCAAGTTAACCAAGAAATATCATCGAAGGATATACATTACCATGGTATCAGTAGCTCCATGGTCATGGACAATTCACGGGACAATTGGACTCTTGCTAGGAGTAGGCCGCCTCATATACACATGACCCTTGTTCACATATGGCCTATGAGGAGATACAACTCCAGGAAACGGTCTAGGTGTTTCCGTTGGTGCCTATATTCAACAAGAGTTCATGTAGTTAGACATACATAATTCAATGAACATACATGTATTTAAAAAATAACATTTTTTAAATGTTTAAAATGTTTATCTCCATCACTACTTTCCCCCATGAAGGATCTGGCATCTTCCAGTTTAATAATTGTAAATATTAGACCGCAGATAGCATTAGTGAACTAACATGTACAATGTGTGGAAATTAACAAATTAACGAGTATTAAAAAACTGACATTTTTAAAATGTTTACCTCGGTGTGAGATACGACAATGGGTGCTACATGAATCTCTCCACCAACCAAGGGATCAGTGGATGGAATGTCATGCCTAGATATTTCCTCGGTCGATACGTCCATGGATTCTATCTCCATCACTGCTTTCCCCCGTGAAGGATTTGGCATATACAAGTTTAATCATTGTAAATATTAGACCGTAGATAGCATTAGTGAACTAACCTGTACAATATGTGGAAATTAACAAATTAACAATTATTAAAAAACTGAAATTTTAAAATGTTTGCCTTAGTGTGAGATACAACAATGGGTGCTATAGGAATCTCTCCACCAACCAAGGGATGAGTGGATGGAATGTCATGCCCCTCTGTAGAGGGTGGAACATGGAACTCTGGGGCATCGCTGTGGGCATAAAGCATCAACTGCAAGTTCACAAAATTAATATATTAGCTCAAACTATACATATGTGTACAAAGAGGAAAATAAATGAAGAATTTATTACAATTAACCATATACACACATCACTCAAAAACCCATTGAAGGCAACATCTGATGAAAGACCATAGCAAGGACGACCACACGATGTGCACTCGTGAGGCTCAAAAGTAGGCTGGGAATGTGTTGATGGTGCTGCACGAGTAGATGGTATTGCACTAGATGGGGGTACTGCACTAGTGGGTGGTATTGCACTAGAAGATGGACCTGCGCTATCGCGACCTTGTGTATGTAGCACACTAAGGACATATGTCCCTTCCTCACCCATATGTTGAACCATAGTGCTGTGATGAACAATTTCCTGTGCCAAAATCAAATATGCATCATGTGTCTGTGGAATAACATGATGTACAACTGGGACATCTGGCCCAGGAAAATACTTGTGAGATGCAGGGATAGGGTGATCAACATCTCGAAGCCTGGTATTGGGTCGGTTTTGGCGCATCCCCCCACCGATCCCATGAAACTGCAATATATCAAAATCGTTTTCAGAATAACAACATAAAGAGGATGATTGAAAGAAACACAATCACAAGGTACACACCAATTTAAGGCTGGGAAAACCCTAATGGGAAAAAACCAACAAAACTTCCTCAATATAGAATACTAGTATGAAATGATAAAAGAACAAGGTCTCACAAGTGAGAGACCAAACTCAAGCACAAGAGATAAAACACTAAAGACACTGGTCCTCCTCCATCTACGTCTCTCCTTCTTTCTCTCTCTTGCACAATACAAGTACGTGTGAGTGTGTAAAAATGAGGGAGGTCGCCTCCCTATTTTTACTAAACTTTCCAACTAATTTTAACCCTTACTAGTTTGACCTGTCTAACTAACAGGGATGACTTACCTTGGTACACTTCACAATAATAATAATATTCATTTTTTCTGGGTGATATTGACCCGACTTACAACTGAGGGTTTATTTCATAACATTTACATGACCTTTTACATCAATAACATCTCCCGAAGGAGGAATAATAATAATGTGAAGTACAAGTAGAATATTCCTTGAAGTTACATTATTTCAACAACAAGCACACCCACACATAGGAAAGAACAACATAACAATACCAACACTTGGTCCCCACCGGAAGTCGAATACATCAAACTACATCTCAATGGCACCAACAGGGGTAACTCAGGCCCAATGAGGCACGGTGGAGTTTTTAGAGACCACAATGGAAACTTCCATCCAATATAAATAAGAACTTATAGCCTTATTTAGTTTAGTAGGCTCTACCCCCCTTGGATTCTTTAGGAGTTAGCTTAAAAGGAGTTGAGTCAAGATCAAGTGATAACACTTGATTCAAGACTTTTCCCCAAGAACACATCGAGCAGCTTGAATATTTCTGCTACGTTAACCCTAGGTGCATAAGAGGAAGAAAGAGAAGGGTATCCCAACTCTTTCACTTGAAATGGCTCTTTATGGATACTATCCATTATAAATATTCTCTTGTTTTCATATTTACATGTGTAACCAAGATCAATGTTTACCATATTATTATACCTTGTAAATTATGTCCCTATAACTCCTCTTGACCATCCTCTATGAGAATACTATCATTAAAGAAGTGTGACCTGAATCCTATATTTCATGAAAGGTCCTTGTTATTTCCTCCTCACCCATGTTTCATATGAAGTGTGAATCCTTTAACATATTTGATTAACTGTCACCCTATACATCCTTTTTACCTAACTTTTCAAAGATACTTTTTTGGGTAATTTGTTTCCTGATTCCTATATCAGTGGAGGGTTTCCCAACACTTTTTATATCCACTCCTTGTTGATAATACTATAATCGATTAAGTGATACTTTATTCCTATATTTGATTAACTATCTAGTGGGATTTCTTTTTAAATCACCTCTCGAAAGATACTTTCCTGGAGGAATGGTGGTCAGATTGTTAAATTTGATGAACGATTGCTTCATAATTTTTCTTGAACCACTTTGAAGATTTTGTTGATCAAATGACTCATTATTTACATGTTTATCCTAGAGAAATAAGTAGCAGATTTGTACATCTTATGAAGGGTCTCTCGACACTTGCTCTTAACACTACCCATTAACAATACTATCATCAATGAAGTGTGACTTGTTTCTATGTTTGTTGAAGGTTCGTCCATGCTTTATGCTTGAACCATCTCTTTGAGGATGATACTATTAAGTAGGAATGGTTTCCTATTTTAAACTTCATACTTATCATCACTATTTTTAGGTTACTCTTCTCCAATGTGATGTTAAAGGTCTTAAGAAATACACAGCCTTCTACTAAAAAAAATCACATTCAAATCAATATTAATAATAACTCAATAACTAGTTATGATCGAAATATCATTCCTACTTGGATGTCAAAATGGTTAAGCTCTTATTATGCTAATATCGGTGTTTGTTTTACACTTCAGCTTTATTTTGTTTGTTTTACACTTAAGCTTTATTTTTAAAATGACGATTTTTTTAGAGAATTGATGAATCAATATATTTATTCTATATGACTTCATTTTTGGTATATTTATCGATTTCAAAATTTTCTTCTTGAATGATTGTTTGTGAAATGGATTTGGATCTTATTTTTAATGGATTGAAAGTTGTTGAAGGAATAACTTTTCCCAATAGAAACAAATTAAACAATAGTGACATCAAATATTTAAAAGGGTTTACAGTCCTTTAGTTAGTTTTATCATTGCCAGCTTATTCTACCAATAAAACTTTTGGCATTTTACCTGGAAACCAAAATTCCCTGGTACAAACCACCATGGGGCCAAGGGTTTGAGAAATGGATTGTCGAAAGCTTTTTAATGTTCATTAAACTACTTCTTCATAACACAAAATAGGGCTAGAATGGAGCAGCAGTGTGGGGGCAGGAATTGAGGATAAGAATTAGAGTTAGAGAAATGTAGTGAAAGGTTTTAAATACTAAAAATACTTTGCTCCTTCGTACATAATTTTTAATTTAAAAAAACTAGAATTATGTGATATGACTCTGAAAACACTAATTTTTTATCTTAATCATCATGTTCTATTCCGCCCTGGTATTTGGGATTTAAATATTTGTCTTGAAGATCCATATTGTAGGTAGATCGTAGTCCTAAGAATCCAGGTAGAGTGGACACAACTCGCCTAAGGTCATCTCATCAACTGAATTGCATGCATCATTGCTCTCCTTGGTTCAATGAAAAAAAGAAACATATCACTTCAGTTGATCCCCAAGGCGATTCCCTCTAGTCTTACAAGTTACGGAAATCACGAGTGGGATTGTGCCGCTTTGCTATCCATCTGTCCTACTATGTTGTGGTATCTAATACAGTACAAGCAATCTCATAAGTGTTTAGTAGAAATCTATCCTCATCGGGAAAGAAGAAAAATCATCCATATCGTACGCCTGGGAATCCAAATCATCGTAGTCCTGAGCTTCCATGTGGAGGGGACATAACTTGCCTAAGTTCAGCTAATTGACTAAATTCCATGCATCATTGCTTTCCTTTGTTCAATGGAAAAATAAACATAACACTTCAGGTCATCTGAAGTTATGAGTGTTTTTCTTTTTTTCTTTTTAATGTCCATCTTTGAATTTACTCTTATGTATGGTGTGTTTCTATTCACGCTCCTTGTTCATTTTTGTGAAAATGTGTTGCCACTAGCTTGATTATTGAGTGTCATGGGGAATTCACTTATTAACCAATATCTTGTCATGTCCATTCAAAGGGGATTTTAAAATTATGAAAAATTAGTTAATATATTATTTCATATCAAGGGGGCAGTTATATTTTTATAATTGACGTAGGGATACAGGTATTTGGGGGGTGTGATATGCATTGGTAAGGGATTTCCAGGAAAGAAATCTAATGCATACACATAGTGACCTAGGAAATATCAATGGAGCTACACCAAACAAATGATCAAATTTATCCAATAAATATATTTGGGATATAAATATTAGATCTACATGAAAAAAGAGTCTCTGGTAGAATTTTGTTGATTTGGCATCATTCAAGTCTCACAAATATTTGAAATGGGATTGCACTAAGATCAATATGGTCATTGATGTTGCATCACTACCCGATCTGTCAATTAAGAGGGTGTTATCTATTATAGGCTTTCGATGCCTCTATAAAGGAATTTATTGTTGCATAATTTGTTGCTACTACTTCAGATATAGGGAATGGTAGCTCTATCATTATTTCCATCCAAACACATGGCAAAATGAATGAATTCTCTAGAAAAAATGAATGTAATTTGTTTTTCACCCATTGAAGGTCCTCAATTTGAACTCAGACATTTTTGTTTCTACAGAATGTTTACTTTCTCTAGACGCATCAAAATTTAGTATCTCTGGTATTACACGCCCGTTGGGACGGAAAGCTTAAGCTATTACATATTAGACTGAAATTATATCACGAAAATAACTAAAAATTCATTACATACCAGACAAAGATGGAGAAATTATCACGAAAATAACTAAAATTTCATCACATACCAGACAAAGATGGAGAAATTATCACGAAAATAACTAAAAGAACAAAGATGGAGAAATTATTACGAAAATAAATAAAATTTCATTACATAGGAGATAACCAAAATTTCATCACATACCAGACAAAGATGGAGAAATTATCATGAAAATAACTAAAAGAACAAAGATGGAGAAATTATTACGAAAATAACTAAAATTTCATTACATAGTTCACAAAGATGGAGATTCATTACATAGCAGACAAAGATGGAGAAATTATCACGAAAATAACCAAAAATAACTAAAATTTCATCACATACAAGACTTAAATGGAGATGTGGGGTATCGATCCCCGTACCTCTCGCATGCTAAGCGAGTGCTCTACCATCTGAGCTACATCCCCATGCCCTGAATAATATCTGTACTAAAATGAGAGTATATATCAGATTCGAAAGGAACTAAAATTTGATTAACATAATGAAAAATAAAACATGTATGGTAGACAGCAACTGTCTTAGTGCTTATATATAACTGATCCATGGAAGGAACCTTGAAGGAACTTACTTTTGCACCACTAAAATCACAATTCATTCTTTTTTATCACATTTCAGTTATTTTTTATTTTTATTTTTTCACAATAAATTATTTTGATAGTCTTATGCTTAATCATATGTTCAAATGTTTTATTTAAGTGTCATATACATCTAGTCATAAGTTTTAAATCTAATAAAATTAACAACAAACTACCCAATCATCCAAGAAACCTTAATGTCTAAGAGGTTCTATTCCCATGATGGCCACTCTTGCATAAATATTAACAATGCCCAAATTATGATGAACGTGATGATAATGAGGATGAACGTCATGATAATGAGGATGAAGAGTTTTTGATAAATCATAATAATAGAGTAAGTTGGATACACATCACCCACACCCCATCCCCATGGGGGGTTCACCATTTTCCATTTTTATGGCATGAATTTTTCTAACATTTTGGTTTGTTGGTTTAAAAAAATCACACACTTCATCTTAACACGATGTATACTTTTTTATAAGTAGTTTTTAGTTTAAATTTTCCTTCAATTTGTCATTTTTCAAGCTTTCACTGTTTACTTTATGATTTAAATTGGAACAAATAATTTTTTTCGATCCATGTATGCTCTTTCCCTTTGCAGTATTTCTTTAACATTGGAAAACAAAAATAGATATGTAACACTCTTTAAATATAAACATTTAACTAAGCAACTCAGCCTAATAAAATCAACCACCCTCAAACATAACAAAAATATGGTGTTTTGATATCATCTTCCATGGGGAAAATATTCAAAGGAAGTGGGACCAACTAGATAATGACCGAGGAGCCCCGTCATACTACACCCTCATATGGTGTAGTGTTGGACACATCCCCGCGATTCCAATCTATCCCACAATTTCTCGTGTGGATCCACATAGGGTGAATCCAAAAATATTTCTTGTACCTTAGGCTATATTGGGAATCCCCCTCCCCCATTAATCAACTCACCCTTCAATTATTTCTAAAATTGACCAAGAACACAATTGCAAAATCTTTACTTTTACAACAACATTTGCTTTGATTCTATAACGTTGGCCTTAAATATCCACTATTTTCTTCATTCAACTAAGTTATCTTTAAATTGACTTGATTAGTTTAGTCATGTATGTTGTGTAAGTTAATTTCATTTTGTAAGTGTCTTGATCAATAATTTAAACCAAAAAATATTAAATAAAAACTTCCATCCAATATAAATAAGAACTTATAGCCTTATTTAGTTTAGTAGGCTCTACCCCCCTTGGATTCTTTAGGAGTTATCTTAAAACGAGTTGAGTCAAGATCAAGTGATAACACTTGATTCAAGACTTTTCCCCAAGAACACATTGAGCAGCTTGAATATTTATGCTACGTTAACCCTAGGTGCATAAGAGGAAGAAAGAGAAGGGTATCCCAACTCTTTCACTTGAAATGGCTCTATATGGATACTATCCATTATAAACATTCTCTTGTTTTGATATTTACATGTGTAACCAAGATCAATGTTTACCATATTGTGTCCCTATAACTCCTCTTGACCATCCTATATGAGAATACTATCATTAAAGAAGTGTGACCTGAATCCTATATTTCATGAAAGGTCCTTGTTATTTCCTCCTCACCCATGTTTCATATGAAGTGTGAAACCTTTAACATATTTGATTAACTATCACCCTATACATCCTTTTTACCTAACTTTTCAAAGATACTTTTTTGGGTAATTTGTTTCCTGATTCCTATATCAGAGCAGGGTTTCCCAACACTTTTTATATCCACTCCTTGTTGATAATACTATAATCGATTAAGTGATAATTTATTCCTATATTAGATTAACTATCTAGTGGGATTTCTTTTTAAATCACCTCTCAAAAGATACTATCCTGAAGGAATGGTGGTCAGATTGTTAAATTTAAGGAACGATTGCTTCATAATTTTTCTTGAACCACTTTGAAGATTTTGTTGATCAAATGACTTGTTATTTACATGTTTATCCTAGAGAAATAAGTAGCATATTTGTACATCTTATGAAGGGTCTCTCGACACTTCCTCTTAACACTACCCATTAACAATACTATCATCAATGAAGTGTGACTTGTTTCTATTTTTGTTGAAGGTTCGTCCATGCTTTATGCTTGAACCATCTCTTTGAGGATGGTACTATTAAGTAGGAATGGTTTCCTATTTTAAACTTCATACTTATCATCACTATTTTTAGGTTACTCTTCTCCAATGTGATGTTAAAGGTCTTAAGAAATACACAGCCTTCTACTAAAAAAAATCACATTCAAATCAATATTAATAATAACTCAATAACTAGTTATGATCGAAATATCATTCCTACTTGGATGTCAAAATGGTTAAGCTCTTATTATGCTAATATCGATGTTTGTTTTACACTTAAGCTTTATTTTGTTTGTTTTACACTTAAGCTTTATTTTTAAAATGACGATTTTTTTAGAGAATTGATGAATCAATATTTTTATTCTATATGACTTCATTTTTGGTATCTTTATCGATTTCAAAATTTTCTTCTTGAATGATCGTTTGTGAAATGGATATGGATGTTATTTTTAATGGATTGCAAGTTGCTGAAGGAATAACTTTTCACAATAGAAAAAAATTAAACAATAGTGACATCAAATCTTTAAAAGGGTTTACAGTCCTTTAGTTAGTTTTATCATTGCCAGCTTATTCTACCAATAAACCTTTTGGCATTTTACCCAGAAACCAAAATTCCCCAGTACAAACCGCCATGGGGCCAAGGGTTTGAGAAATGGATTGTAGAAAGATTTTTAATGTTCATTAAACTACTTCTTCATAACACAAAATAGGGCTAGAATGGAGCAGCAGTGTGGGGGCAGGAATTGAGGATCAGAATTAGAGTTAGAGAAATGTAGTGAAAGGTTTTAAATACTAAAAATACTTTGCTCCTTCGTATATAATTTTTAATTTAACAAAACTACAATTATGTGATATGACTCTAAAAACACTACTTTTTATCTTAATCATCATGTTCTGTTCCGCCCTGGGATTTGGGCTTTAAATATTTGTCTTGAAGATCCATATCGTAGGTAGATCGTAGTCTTGAGAATCCAGGTCGAGTGGACACAACTCGCCTAAGTTCATCTCATCAACTGAATTGCATGCATCATTGCTCTCCTTGGTACAATGCAAAAAGAAACATATCACTTCAGTTGATCCCCAAGGCGATTCCCTCTAGTCTTACAAGTTACGGAAATCACGAGTGGGATCATCCCGCTTTGGTATCCATCTGTCTTGCTACGTTGTGGTATCTAATACAGTACAAGCAATCTCATAAGTGTTTAGCAGAAATCTGACCTCATCGGGAAAGAAGAAAAATAATCCATATCGTATGCCTGGGAATCCAAATCATCGTAGTCCTGAGCTTCCACGTGGAGGGGACATAACTTGCCTAAGTTCAGCTAATCGACTGAATTCCATGCATCATTGCTTTCCTTTGTTCAATGGAAAAATAAACATAACACTTCAGGTCATCTGAAATTATGTGATTTTTTCTTTTTTTCTTTTTAATGTCCATCTTTGAATTTACTCTTATGTATGGTGTGTTTCTATTCACGCTCCTTGTTCATTTTTGTGAAATGTGTTGCCACTAGCTTGATTATTGAGTGTCATGGGGAATTCACTTATTAACCAATATCTTGTCATGTCTATTCAAAGGGGATTTTAAAATTATGAAAAATTAGTTAATATATTATTTCATATCAAGGGGGCAGTTATATTTTTATAATTGACGTATACAGGTATTTGGGGGGTGATATGCATTGGTAAGGGATTTCCATGAAAGAAATCTAATGCATACACATAGTGACATAGGAAATATCAATGGAGCTACACCAAACAAATGATCAAATTTATCCAATAAATATATTTGGGATATAAATATTAGATCTACATGAAAAAAGAGTCTCTGGTAGAATTTTGTTGATTTGGCATCATTCAAGTCTCACAAATATTTGAAATGGGATTGCACTAAGATCAATATGGTCATTGATGGTGCATCACTACCCAATCTGTCAATTAAGAGGGTGTTATCTATTATAGGCTTTCGATGCCTCTATAAAGGAATTTATTGTTGCATAATTTTTTGCTACTACTTCAGATATAGGGAATGGTAGCTCTATCATTATTTCCATCCAAACACATGGCAACATGAATGAATTCTCTAGAAAAAATGAATGTAATTTGTTTTGCACCCATTGAAGGTCCTCAATTCGAACTTAGACATTTTTGTTTCTACAGAATGTTTACTTTCTCTAGACGCATCAAAATTTAGTATCTCTAGTATTACACGCCCGTTGGGACTGAAAGCTTAAGCTATTACATATCAGTCTAAAATTATATCACGAAAATAACTAAAAATTCATTACATACCAGACAAAGATGGAGAAATTATCACGAAAATAACTAAAATTTCATCACATACGAGACAAAGATGGAGAAATTATCACGAAAATAACTAAAAGAACAAAGATGGAGAAATTATTACGAAAATAACTAAAATTTCATTACATAGTTCACAAAGATGGAGATTCATTACATAGCAGACAAAGATGGAGAAATTATCACGAAAATAACCAAAAATAACTAAAATTTCATCACATACAAGACTTAAATGGATATGTGGGGTATCGATCCCCGTACCTCTCGCATGCTAAGCGTGCGCTCTACCATCTGAGCTACATCCCCATGCCCTGAATAATATCTGTACTAAAATGAGAGTATATATCGGATTCGAAAGGAACTAAAATTTGATTAACATAATGAAAAATAAAACATGTATGGTAGATAGCAACTGTCTTAGTGCTTATATATAACTAATCCATGGAAGGAACCTTGAAGGAACTTACTTTTGCACCACTAAAATCACAATTCATTCTTTTTTATCACATTTCAGTTATTTTTTATTTTTATTTTTTCACAATAAATTATTTTGATAGTCTTATGCTTAATCATATGTTCAAATGTTTTATTTAAGTGTCATATACATCTGGTCATAAGTTTTAAATCTAATAAAATTAACAACAAACTACCCAATCATCCGAGAAACCTTAATGTCTAAGAGGTTCTATTCCTGTGATGGCCATTCTTGCATAAATATTAACAATGCCCAAATTATGTTGGAACAACTGAGTGGGCCTAATGGTTAAAAACATGTGTTATCTCTTTGAAGGTCACAAGTTCAAAGGGTAAGGATGCTCATTGGCCTGTTGTGACAAGGTTGGAAGGGTAGGCCACCACTGGGATAGAGGCTCACCACGGTGGGCTTCGGAAGGTCTTGACCCTTGCCCTTGGGGCACTTACAATTCCAATCACTGAAAACTACCATTTGATGTTGCGACAAGGTTGGAAGGGTAGCCAATCATGGAAAACTACCTTTTGATGTTGTGACAAGGCTGGAAGGGTAGGTCTCGACCCTTACCCCTTGGGCTCCCGGAGTATACAATTCCAATCACTGAAAACTACCATTTGATGTTGTGACAAGGCTATAAGAGTAGCCAATCTACCATTTGATATTGTGGGCTTCGGGAGGTCTTGACCCTTATCCTTGGGCAGCTAAATTATACAATTCCAATCACTGAAAACTACCATTTATTTGAACAATTTTGGCTAAAAAACCCCACCAAATTTTGAGTGAATACAAGTAGTCGAGAGTTTAGCTTTACACCAAAAAGAATCGAATTCCGGCCACAAACTGCCACGAAAGTTAAAAAGTCGGCTGTCCAATTCCCAAGACCAACGGAGAAGGTCGCGACTCGTGATGCATTAGTCGACGGTCTAGTCAACCGATTTCATTATAAAACCGCTAAGCTGAACCTAGGGTTACCCATCGAATTCTGAGCTTGAAGCAGGAGACTACCTGCCATATATTCTCTATACGTTTCGGCAAGCTTCCATAGGTATTTTTTCCCGGAAATATTGTGAATAATCCTGACCCCGTGCTGGCCCGTTTCCACGGTCAGATAAAAACAGAGTAGATTTGAGAAGAGTCTAACAACAAATCGATTCAGATGGAGTGCCATAGGAAGCTAGCAACAGAAGCCAAGGAACTTGCAGAGGAAAAAATTGGTAGTGGGCATGATGTTTCAGGTGCAATGAAGCTTGCAGTGAAGGCCCGGCGTTTGTATCCTGAACTAAAAGGCATTGATCACTTAATCTCAGTTCTAGACGTCCTCCTGGCCGCAGCGGATAATCCTAAGGATTACAGAAGAAAGAGGAAAGACTATTACAGGATCTTGCAGGTTGATCCACATGCCGAAGAGAATGTGATTAAGAAACAGTACAGAAAAATAGCGCTAAATGTTCATCCTGATAAGAACCCATCCGTTGGAGCGGAGGAAGCGTTTAAATTAGTTATAGAAGCCTTCGAGGTACTTTCGGATGAGCGCAAGAGAGCAATGTACGATGAAGGAGTGTGGCACGGTCTTTCGAATATCAGAGCTGGAAGAATGGCAGAATGGCAGAGGAAGAGGGAGGAATGGCAGAAAAATAGGGAAGAATTGCAGAGAAAGAGGGAGGAATGGCAGAGAGAGGAGGAGGATAGCCAGAAAGAGACGGAGGAATGCAAGAGAAAGTGGGAGGAGTGGCGGAAAAAGATGGAGGAATTACAGAAAAAGAGGCCGCAGAGTTCAGACGAGGATCTCGATACAGCACGAATGAAAATGCAAAAAAACAAAGAGGAATGGGAAAATAGGAGGTCCCAGATGTCCGAAGAGGATATGAGAAAAATCACGGAGGAATGGAAGGAAAAGTTAGCAGGGATCAGCCGAGGACCTCCAGAGATCAGGGATGAAAATGCAAATTGACAAAGAAAAATGGCAGAAAAGGAGTTTCCCGATTTAAATTATTTTGCACATAAGTTTATTTGCGTAGAAATTGTGTTTTAGTTTACCTACGATAATGATGTATTTTAATATGCCTCTATCGTGTTTATATATATATTAGCATATCTTCAAAGTGGAGAAATGAAATACGGAAGATAGCTTTGATATATTTCAAAAAATAAGAGAAAGTTGTGTACAGATAATATAAGTTTATGTGATGAAAGCAAGTCTAGAAAAACAAGTGAAAATAAGCTACATCAAACTTCTAAATAGCCACATAAGTGAAAATATGTTTCCTCCAAAAAAGAGTTTTTGAAGTTTTAGGTAGCTTTAGAGAACCTAGAAACCCCTTAATGTGGAGGAACTATACCTTTGAAACTACATGGAGAGACTATACCTTTGAAATTGAAACTTGAACTATGTGAGACATCAAAATTTCTACACATCATAATTTGCACAAGTGACATCTTTTTTCATGTGGACCATTCGTGTGGGTCCTCTTATAATCTCATGTATTGAAGATCATTGAATAGCCAAAGAGCATTGACAGGTGAAGAAAATATTTTGATTCAAGTTTTTAATATCCCAATTCAATCTATTGAATATCGATAGTATATAGTCAGGATGTCCATTAGTAGCTTGTTGCTTAATTTTTATGACGTAATGGATGCAGAAGCTAACTCCCTTGTGCACAAATATTGTAACTCAAGAGGCACACGTTTCGATAGACTTAACAATTCCATTGAATTTCTTTTTAACTTTTCTCTTCACACATAATTATATGACCAAAAACATACACATAGATCTCAATAACACGACTATGTGCATGAAGGGTGGTTTTCCTGTTCTACTTAAAAAGAAGAATGTTGATTGGTACCCATAGTATCACCATCATAACGTCGTCAAGTTACATTATAAAATAAAGGAGATCCAAATACCATCCATTATACTCTAAGCTTTAAAATCTCATTTATTATTATCCTTGGAAAAATTAAATTATAAATTCCTTGTTTTTTCCTTGAAACAAAATTTCAATTAGGTTCTCAAAAAATTAAAATTAAAATTTATTGTCTTTTTCTTGAAACAAAATTACAAAATTTTAAATAGATAAGAACCCATAGATTTAATAAAATGATAAAAACAATCTATGTTTGCTCAAATAATTTTGATTTGGAATTATAAAAAACAAGTTCTATATGCCGAAGAAATCTCAATTTAGCATGGATTTATCAGCTATATTATCTTCCTATCCAAGAGTGTGTGTGAACACGAATATCATCGATCTTATCACAAAGAAATGTGTCTGTAGAGTTTGCAGGAATGACACATGTAGGATGTTTAGGCTGAGTACTGACACTAATGAATATACTAGCATTTGTATACATGATTATGAATGGGACATAATATTCTATAATTCATGGCCATCTCACATCAAAGAGAGGACATAATGTTTGAGAGTTTTTTATTGTTTGGATGGTCTTTTTCCTTAAGTGAAATGCAAACTAAAAGCTAGTGCAACTCAACTTTGCAGGCATGTATACAAAAATTTACATGCATGTATAGAACATATAACACTAGTGCATCACTATTTTTCGAAGCTAAAATTAGTAATTTTTAAATTTTGTTATAATTATTTAAGTGATCATTCCTCGAAAATGGTTATTCTTTTGTGGGTGCAGCATTTGAAGGTCTTAATGAAATATTCATGAAATCGTTTTTTTTATAGAATGTAGAGGTCAGTGTCTTTTAGTGCACCATATAATTGTTTTTTAAAACGATTACGAATTGAAAAAGTTATGGGAATAACCCTAATGACGTGTATTTTGAGTTAAGGAGTTAAGACACAATAGAAATTGAAAACAAATAGGAAAATATAATTTTTTTTATAAAAATTACATATTTAGAATCTGCAGAAAAAATGCTATTTATGTTTAAGACTTCGTCTAAATTGACTGTGTGTAGCATACTGTAATGAGTGTGTAAACAATGACTTCTTCAAAAAATGGAGGAAACTCCTAATTAGCTATGGTCATCGTCATCATGATCATCGTAATCATGCACATCATCATCATCATCATCCTCATTATCATGACGTTCATCATCATGGTGTTCAACATCATCATCATCATCATCACCATCATCACCATCATCTTCATCGTCATCATCATCATCATCGTCGTCGTCATGATATTCATCATCATCATCATGCTGATCAGCATCGTCATCATGACCCTCATGATCATCATCATCATATTCATCACCATGATGTTCATCATCATCATCACCATCATCTTCATCATCATCATCATGTTGATCATCATCATCTTCTTCTTCTTCTTCTTCATCATCTTCTTCATCATCATGAACCTGATCATAATCATCATCATCATGTTGATCACCATCGTCATCATCATCATCATCATCATCGTCTTGAAGATCATGATGTTCATCATCATCATCATCATCATAATCATGTTGATCACCATTGTCTTCATCATCATGATCATCATCGTCGTCATCATCATCGTCTTCATCATCATGATGTTCATCATCATCATCATCATCATCATCATCATCATTATCATGACCATCATAATCATCATTGCGCCGGGAGGCGCTTTCTACAGCTCAAATGGGTGGTGAGATGTGTCCCGTCTATAACACTGTGGCACATGTTGGCTCATTAAAATAATAATAATAAAAAGTAAAACAAAAAAACTTATAATATGTCGGCTTATAATTTAAAAAATAAAAATATTTTACTCATATAAATATACAACTATATTAGGGCAATACTTACAAACTAAGTAGTAAATTCAATTGACTTTAGTAAGAAGATATTATAAAACCAAGAACATCTAAAATTTAATAAAACCTCAACGGGAAAAACCAAACTTCAATAATATATTTATTATTGGTGGGCCAAGGCTAAGATTATCTCTCCTTCTCACTTTGGCAAAATACAACTAGCAAGAAACCACGAGCCACTAAAACCATGTGCTTTAAACTACTAGTCAAGGTTAACCCTAACATGTAAATGTTCATTTTTAGTTATAAAGAAAAACAAGTCATTTCTCAAAAATATTTGAATAAATGTTTAAAATCTTCATTTGATGGTAAAATGATCTTCAAATTCCAATTTATTCTCGAAATCTAAATTTTAAAAATTTATATGGATTAGTTTACTCATTAACTACTCTTGACATTCATTATTAGTTTTAAAGAAAGACAAGTAAAACAATTTTTGGAAATCTATTTGATTAAATAATTATTAATGCTACTCACCTCATTTTTTCACTGATATTTACCCTATTTTGAAATTAGTTAAGCAAGTTGACCGTTTCCAACTAGGAATACTTATTAGACATTTTTGTAAATTAAAAAGAGTTTGCATCTCAAGAGAACTTGATCCCTCTCGGCGCTTGGTAGAGCCATCGTTAAGATGGATCTATACTGGTCATAATCATCATCATTATCATTATCACGATGTTCGTCATCATCATCTTAATCATCATGATGTTCATCATCATCATCATCATCATCACCATCTTCTTCATTATCATCGTCTTCATGATCATGATCATGATCATCATAATCTTGATCATCATCATCATCATGATCATCATGATCATCATGTTCATCTTCATGATCATGATCATGATCATCATCATCATGTTCATCACCATCACCATCATCATGTTCATCATCATCACCATCATCATGTTCATCATTATCATCATCATCATCATCATAACCATCATAATCATCATCATCATCATGATGTTGATCATCATCATCTTCATCATCATGATCATCATGTTGATCACCGTCGTCTTCATCATCATGATCATCATCGTCATCATGATCATTATCATCATGATCATCTTGAAGATCATGATGTTCATGATCATGATCATCTTCATCATCATCATCATCATCATCATCATCATGTTGATCACCATCGTCTTCATCATCATGATCATCATTGTCAACATCATCATCATCATCATCGTCTTCATCATCATGATGTTCATCATCAGTGTCATCATCATCATCATCATCATTATCATGACCATCATCATCATAATTATCATCATCATTATCATGACCATCGTCGTCATCATCATCATCATCATCATCATCATCATGATAATCATCATCATCATCATCACCATTATCACAATGTTTATCATCATCGTCTTCATCATCATGATGTCCATCATCGTCATCATCTTCTTCATTATCATTGTCTTCATCATCACGATCATGATCATCATAATCATGATCATCATCATGATCATTATCATCATCATCATCATCGTGTTCATCTTCATCATCATCACCATCATCATATTCATCATCATCACCATCATCATGTCCATCATTATCATCATTATCGTCATCATCATCTTCATAAACATCATAATCATCATCATCATCATCATCATCATGTTGATCATCATCGTCTTCATGATCATGATCATGATGATCGTAATCATCATCATCATAATCATGATCATTATCATCATCATCATCATGTTCATCATCATCGTCTTCATCACCATGATGATGACCATCATCATCATCATCAACATCATCATAACCATCATCATGACAATCATGATCATCATCATCATTGAAACCTTGAAACACACTGTAGTGAGTTCATTGAAACCTTGAAATACATTGTATTGCACTTATATTTATTAAATTACATGAGCAAGAACTTTGACTTTAGTGTGCATGTAGTGAGATCATTGAAACCTTTAAATATAATAGTTTTTTCTTTTGAAATAGTGCATTCATAAGTAATAGATAATCCACACAAATCAATACAATAGATTGACACAAGAACATGTGGAAACCAAAGAACAAATTCAAAGTGAAATGTATCATTCATTTATAACTGAAATGTCAATGTACATGTCTCCAAAAATACATATATATCCAAAAGTATCCAAAAGTAACCAGAATTTCATGTGTCTCCACAACTATCCAAGACTATCCAAGCCACATGTACATGTATCTAAAACTATCCAAGACACATGTACACGTAAGTGAAATGTCAATGTACATCTCTCCAAAAGTACATGTATCCAAAACTGTCCAAGCCACATGTACACGTATCGAAATGTACATATCCCATAAGACACATCAAAACTCAAGCTTCCTCTTGTTCTTTCTCGAGGTTGATCATGTAGGCACAACTCTAGGACCAGTGTGCATCTCTGGATCCTGCAAATTAAATATCAATTGTTAAATTCAACTATGTACTAATACATTAGCTCAATAAAATACCATATCTAAATTAACTCAACAATTATCAAAATGTTAATGGACATTGCATGAAACAATTGGTCATTAATGGACATCTCACCTTAGCGAGAGACTGTGACAAAGGGGATTGTGTTCCTTATGTAGCAGATGGAGCTGTTGGTTGAACATCAAGGATGGTTGCATCCATGGTTGAACTAGAGGGGGCAGGAACTGTTGGTGGTGGTGGTGGCTACAATCACCAAATGTTGAAATAGTTAAACATGTGCATTCATTAGACGAAATTTGAGGTCTAAAATGGGCCTCCTAAGGAAAATAATAAAATAATAGTTAAAATAATAAAATACCAGTTATTAATTTTGGGGAAGAATGAAAAAAACTACTTTTTTGTTTGTATTTTCGGCATATCTCCCACATATCTCCCATATCTCCCACACTATGTCTAGATCATGTTCAAATAGTTGTACCTCTGTGTGGCTTGTTGTAATTGCAAATACCACATTGACTGCTGCATTAATAACTCCTGCTGCTGGTGGCTACAATCACCAAATGTTGAAATAGTTAGACATGCATGAATAAAATACGCCAACAATAATAAACTATGTAATGATCATGTTGAAATAGTTATACCTATGTGTGACTTGTTGCCATTGTAGATGCAGCACTCATTGTTGCATCAACCATCCCTGCAAGGTTTTCAATAGTAAACTCTAGCTCCTGATGCAGTAAACATGCAAACCAAACATTAACAAAACATTTTATGCACTAGATTTCAAGTTAACCAAGAAATATCATCGAAGGATATACATTACCATGGTATCAGTAGCTCCATGGTTGTGGACAATTCATGGGACAATTGGAATCTTGCTAGGAGTAGGCCACCTCATATACACATGACCCTTGTTCACATATGGCCTATGAGGAGATACAACTCCAGGAAATGGTCCAGGTGTTTCGGTTGGTTCCTATAGTCAACAAGAGTTCATGTAGTTAGAGATGCATTATTCAACGAACATACATGTATTCAAAAAATGATATTTTTCAAATGTTTAAAATGTTTACCTCCATCACTGCTTTCCCCCATGAAGGATCTGGCATCTACTAGTTTAACAATTGTAAATATTAGACCGCAGATAGAATTAGTGAACTAACATGTACAATGTGTGGAAATTAACAAATTAACGAGTATTAGAAAACTGACATTTTTAAAATGTTTACCTCGGTGTGAGATACGACAATGGGTGCTACATGAATCTCTCCACCAACCAAGGGATCAGTGGATGGAATGTCATGCCTAGATATTTCCTCGATCGATACGACCATGGATTCTACCTCCATCACTGCTTTCCCCTGTGAAGGATCTGGCATCTGCAGGTTTAATAATTGTAAATATTAGACCGTAGATAGCATTAGTGAACTAACATGTACAGTATGTGGAAATTAACAAATTAACAAGTATTAAAAAACTGAAATTTTAAATTGTTTACCTTGGTGTGAGATACAACAATGGGTGCTATAGGAATCTCTCCACCAACCAAGGGATCAGTGGATGGAATGTCATGCCCCTCTGTAGAGTGTGGAACATGGAACTCTGGGGCGTTGCTGCAGGCATAAAGCATCAACTGCAAGTTCACAAAATTAATATATTATCTCAAACTATCATATGTGTACAAACAAGAAAATAAATGAAGAATTTATTACAATTAACCATATACATACATCACTCAAAAACCCACTGAACGCAACATCTGACGAAAGACCACAGTAGGGACGATCACACAATGTGCACTCGTGAGGCTCAAAAGTAGGCTGGGAATGTGCTGATGGTGCCGCACTAGTAGATGGTCCTCCACTAGATGGGGGTATTGCACTAGTGGGTGGTATTGCACTAGAAGATGGACCTGGTGTATGTACCACACTAGGGACATATGTCCCTTCCTCACCCATATGTTGAACCATAGTGCTATGATGAACAACTGCCCGTGCCAAAATCAAATATGCATCACGTGTCTGTGGATTAACACGATGTAGAACTGTGACATCTGGCCCAGGCAACTGCCTGTGAGGTGCAGGGATAGGGCGATCAACTTCTCGAAGCCTGGAATTGGGTCGGTTTTGGGGCATCCCCCATCGATCCCATGAAACTACAATATATCAAAATAGTTCTCATAATAACAACATAAAGAGGATCATTGAAAGAAACACAATCACAAGGTACACACCAATTTATCTTGGGAAAACCCTAATGGGAAAAAACCAAAAAAACTTCCTCAATATAGATTACTAGTATGAAATGACAAAAGAACAAGGTCTCATCAAGTGAGAGAGCAAACTCAAGAACAAGAGATAAAACACTAAAGACATCGGTCCTCCTTCTATGTCTCTCCTTCTTTCTCTCTCTTGTGTAATACAAGTACGTGTGAGTGTGTAAAAATGACGGAGGGCACCTCCCTATTTATACTAAACTTTCCAAGTAGCTTTAACCCTTACTAGTTTGACCTGTCTAACTAACAGGGATGACCTACCTAGGTACACTTCACAATAATAATCATATTCGTCTTTTCTGGGTGATATTGACCTGACTTACAACTGAGGGTTTACCTCATAACATTTACATGACCTTTTACATCAGTAACATCTCCCAAAGGAGGAATATAAATAATGTGAAGTACAAGTAGAATATTCCTTGAAGTTACATTATTTCAACAACAAGCACACCCACACATAGGAAAAACCAACATAACAATACCAACACTTGGTCCCCATTGGAGTCAAATACATCAAACTAAATCTCAATGGCACCAACAGGGGTGACTCAGGCCCAACGAGCCATGGTGGAGTCTTTAGAGACCACAATGAAAGCATTCCACAACTATATGTAGGATCAATTGGAATTGAAAACAATAATGTGGTGGATCTATATGCCTTGCTAAAAGGAATCCTCATTGCCAAGCAAGAGAATTAAACCATGCTTGAGGTTGAGGGCAGCTCTCACTTACTAATCCACATTCTCACATGACTCCTCAACGACTCCAAAGAAATCAAACTCACTCTATGTTTTTAGCTTGTGGCCAAGTTGGAGCTTCTGCTACCACATTGGATGGTTCTCTAGTCATTTCCTCACAAACTGGGGAATTGATCACCCTCAAGAGGAATGCAATAAATCATGGGTCAAAGTGAGCCAAGAGAATCTCAAAGAAGAATTCATCCACATCAACCTGAAAGACACGTTCCCCCATGATGAGTGTCACAAAGTTGGGGCTCACGTCCCACACGTTAAACCCTTTCCATAGGAAGGTGGGTGAACCATGTGTCACTGCCATAGGCCCATCGATATCAACATTTGAGCAAAGTCTTTATGAAAGAACCACATTATGTTAGTTTGATCATCATCACAGTAAATTTATGGGCAGTAATTGTATGCATACAATCCAGATCCCTTGTGCGAGATCTCATGGTGATTCATGCAAAAGGTAGCAAAAGGGGTATGCAATACTTCCAAACTGTCCCTAACCATAGGAAATTGTGACCTTGGCACAAAAGCATAGCTTAGTTTAGCAAGGATTACATTTTTCTCCCTTATCTATGTTCTTTTTGGGATAGCAAGGTGATACTCTACCTCTGTGAAAGTTCTAACTGGATGCTTCCTGCTAGTGTGCTCACCATGGCCAAGACGAAGGTGACTCCAAGGAAAATGAAAAAATGGCCTGCGTCGCTCTCATATCTAGCGAGCCTTGGATGATATGAGGAAGGTACATGGTTTTTTTTAGCAGAAGCTCCTGAAAGTTACGAGATCCTGCACCGTCCGTCTAGAAAATATACTGAAAAAGAAGCACAAACTCCCCTCGGTTAAACAACTTGCTGCTTATTTTGGTGGCCCAACTAAGGGTGTTGAGTGTGCAAGTGAAACGTGGCACACTAATATTGTGGGAATTTTTGGACAACCAAGACCCTAATGTCTATGGAAATGGAAGACTCTATCCTGGGGTTTCTTAGGCCATATGAAGATGAAGTCCCACTGGTTGACCGAATATCCAACATTGAGGCCAGACAAGTTGCCCACATTTGACATCAATGTGTGGAAATGGAAAGAATCAATATCAAGCTAGACGTAATGGCCAAAGCACTCACTGAAAATACCTTTACTAGGCCTCCACTAGAATCAATTGCAAATACTCAGTTGGTGTACAAGTGTCTCCCTTCGCCCACGAACGCCAACGAAAATGACAACAAACCAATTGGAAGCCCTCCAAAAATACCTCTTTCTGGTGATGATTAATTGGTTTAGTTTATTTTTCTTTTCGGTTAGTCGAACTAGGGTTAAGCCTATCCCTATTTTGAATGCCTCAGCCATAACCCTCGACCCCTAGGGGACTTTCTATCATTTTACCTCTGAACAACATAATGTCTTACCTATCATAAATACTATAGTTGTGTGGTCACCTATAGATACTTTTCTGTCTAGATTTTGAAGTCAAGCATGGTAGTGCATGTCCTGAACTCTGTGACATGTGGGATATGGATATGTATAGTATGATTTTCTTAATATAATAGAATTTATGAACTTAATTTTTTTACAATGTTTTTAGGTACTTTCTTTTATGTCAAGGACATCAAATATAAATGAGTTTCTTAGACTCATTGCACTTGATTTCGTGGGAATCAATTCAAGGTCCTTGACAACATTCTAGATTAGCAACAACCTCCTAACAATTATGACACCAATGAATGGATCTAAGCTTCACGACTAATATCTCTACTTCGATTATACATGAAAATAAAAGAACACTAAATTCTATTTATTTTGAGAAATCTTCTAAGGAGCTAAGCCTACTTACATATGTTTGTCAATGATATTAATTGTAGATGAATACGAAATTGGTGTAATTGAGAGACTAAAAGATTTACTTTGACTTATTGTAACTTAAGTGTTAACACTAAATTAAGTGTGAAAGATGATACTAAAGGAAAATCCATTTTCAAAGTCTTATCTTGGAAGAAAATGGCAATTACATTAATAATGACAATTACAAATTTCCACCGAAATGTTAATTGATGATTAAGTGTCCAAATTCCATTTTGAATTTCAGTCTAAGTATGAAATCATCTACACCATTTTAGGATGGTCATGATTAAAAGCATTGGTTGCTTCTACCTTGAATTTTTCTTATTATGAAAAAACTTTATATTATATCATAAACCATATATAACATAAGGAAGGTATTGGACCCAACCTCCAAGAGCTTTACCTGGACTAAAACCAAACCAATAGTTTGAGAAACTGTGTATCTTGTCTAAAGATATATAATACAAAATATTAAGGATCTGATACATGATACATGATACATGGTCATCTAAAACCTGTATCTCAAACAAATATGCATAAATAAAACTAAGGCTTTTAACATGGGTAAGGTGTAATATATAAGTATCCTTTTAACATAAGTAAGGTCCTCTTATAACATACATGGATTTAAAGAGGGAAGTGCTTTTTTGTAGTGCGAATCACCTAATCTCTCTCTACCCAATAACAAAAATTAACCATTGATAAATTTGACCTCTATAAAATGGCAAATGCTAAAAGTGACAATTAATATGCATTGATAAACTTGACCATGACAAATGATAAAGCTATCGATTAATATAATTATAAATTGCATGAGCTTTACGACTTTGAAATCTATGCTCTCTAGATTAATATATAGATGCCCAAAGTTTTATAAATTCCTCTGCGAACCTCTCGATTAATATGCAAATGCCCAAATTTTATAAATATACCTCCTTTGTAAAGCATGCTTTCTCTATAAGTCTTTTTCACTAAAAGAAAAGATTTCAGATTGGTGCTTTTAGCATTGTTAAACAACTGTTTCAATTTCATCTGCCCCATCGTCCTTGCTCGTTTATCTCCATGTGTTTGGTGCATTATTAAGTGGAATTTTTTTAATGTAATAATTCATTTTTCAAATTATTTGAAAAGTTAATTTATTTCTATTTTTATTATGTTTTTTAAATCATTTGTACTGTGGTAGGGATTACATTACCACGTAACATTGTTTATATAAAAAAAATCAAACATTTATATAAGTAGGTTTTCATTGATATTTATCATGTTTTGAAGTTTAATAAAATATTTAAGTTTTAATACTTTAATTTTTAAAGAATTTGTTTATTTAGGATAGAAATCATATTAAGGGGAGTATTTGTTTTCAATATTAAAATGGTATTTTGACTAGAATATTTTAAGGGGAGTATTTGTTTTCATATGATTTGGTTTTTTCTTATTTTCAAGGTTTTACGTGTTTTTTAATTAATGCATTAAAATTGTGCTTTTTTTCATCCATGTGAGTCAATCAACAAGCCAAAAGAGGCTAAAAGAGGAAGATTCCTTTGATTTGATTCTTTATGAAAATATTTATTTTTATTTTAATTCATATTATATGTTATGAATATTATTATTTAAAACTTAAAAATATATAATATTTAAAAAAATTAATATTCAAATATTACTAAGAATTATATTAGTGTATATGAATTTTTTTCCCTATCAAACTTAAAAAAATAAATATGTTCGGATTCTATGATTTAAGAATCCAAGAACAAGTATATGGATGAAGACGACAATGCAAAGGAAATGTGATAGATGGATGATGCCTAAAACGTCATAATGATGCTCATATTAACCTCAAATGCCAAAGAATCCATAGAGAAGGATTATGCCAATTTTTTTAGGTTTTGTTCATCGTTTTTTGAGCTCAAGAAGGTGCAATGATGCATTCATGGCACTCAAGCCCAAGAAGTTATATTCAATTCCATTATTGCATATCCTTTCCATCCTAAGGCATGCTTAGGTACCTTTGAAAAACCTAACGTTGGAAGTTGACTTGTTTCAAATTGTTAAAATCATGGCACTCAAGGCTAAGAAGTTATGTTCAATTCCTTTATTGTATATCCTTTCCATCCTTATGCATGCTCATGTACCTTTGGAAAATCTAATTTTGGAAGTTTCAAATTGTTAAAATCAATTAGTTTATGGTTAAATTTCGAAACTTGATAATTAATACTCTTTAATTGGCCTAGAGTGCATGGGTGATTACCTCACATCAATACTAGGAACTTTTGACAAATTACAAAAATGATTCTAGTAAGTGCACGGTACATTCAAGTTGCATGACAATTCAATTACATTTACGCCAAATCAAATCAAGGTTACATTAAACAATCAACCAAGTCCAGGCATTCCAATGTCCAAAGGTTACATTTTTTGACAACGATAAGGCTATTCCTCCTCTAATAAAATTTTTGCCATACAAATATAAAGATGGACACATGTATAAATCAACATGCTAACATTGAAAGTATCACCAAAATCAACACTCTACTTTCATACCTCCATGATTTGTTCCAAATGAAATATAACAAAACTTAACTCCCTAGTTGAAATATTTGTGACATTATGTTACGTTATGTTACGTGATGTGATCCCTTGCAGGCTATTAATTGTCCCAAAACAATAACTAAAGGCCTTTCTGGATAGGCTCTTACGCATGAGCTCATTTAGCTCAGTTTATAGAGCACACATATCTTAACCATGTGGTCGTGGGTTCGAGCTCCATGAAGACCACGATACATTTGTTTTTCTGATTTAGCTTAGAGTTTGTTTAGGAGTCTCTATTATACAATGTTCTTAGGTTTGTCAAAATCTCTCTATTTTAAAAGATATATTTTAGTTTCATTCTAAAAAAATAATCTTCATCCTGGATATTTTATACATTGTTTTACTTTTAATGAAGTTTATAAATTTTGATTTATCAAGTATCAAGAGGGAGATGTAAATTATTTTTGATCTCTTGATTGTTGATGGGTTTAAAACGTATCTATGATGGTTTTAATTCTTTTTATATCTTTTGTGTAAAATTTAAAATGAGTTGACATATGCTGCCAAATTTTTTTTTTTGTCACTTATGTTACATATGTGACAACATCTACCCCATCTCGAATTGTAAAACACATCAATACTCTCGAATACGATATAACATAACTTTGGAATATACTTTTTGGAACCACTAGTTTTTTTTTCTTATTTTTTTCGAAATATATATTGGTGTTGGATTCATAATGTTGTTTCCATGATAATCTAACTGCATTTCTTTCATATCAAGATGGTAAAATGCTTATGCTTCATTGTATATTTTATCCTTAATATTGTCATTGAGTTATTTTTAATGGATACTTTGTGGAATAAGCAGCTTAAAGAAGAAATCAATTTGATTCTTATTTTGTTATCCTTATAATTATGATGGAAACGTTGAAATGATAGACAATTAGGATGAGGTATTTCTTCATCCAATTATGTTTTTATTTTATGGGTACACATGATTACCTTTTATGTTTAACTAGATGCCAAATATGGTGTCTAGAGAACAAATGCCATCATTTTTATTGTTGCTCTCTTAAGCAACTATGTAGAACTACATGTGGCTTGTCAAGCATCACATGTAAATGACACACTATACAAAGATGTAGATTCATTATATACCAGACAAAGATGGAGAAATTATCACGAAAATAACTAAAATTTCATTGCATACTAGACAAAAAATGGATATGGCGTATCGATCCCCGTACCTCTAGCAGGCTAGGAATGTGTTGACAATCAATGATATTGGGAGGGATAGATCATATCTTTTTGTGATTGCTGTTGTTTTGGGGATATATGTCATGAAGGATTTAAAGTCTGAAAGGGTTAATCTATTTTTAAAGTGGATTTTTGTGAATGTAAACAAGTCCTTTGATAATATAAAAGGATTGTGCCATTCCAAAGGGTTTTAGTTTTTTTTGAAGTGTAAAGTTAAAATTGTCCTTAAAAAAAAAATTGAATTTTACTTTTCCAATTAAAAAGGGCATAATTTATATCAACATTTCAAAAGAAGGGCAACATTTGAAATTACTCATCCATATAAATTTCTCAAGATGTTCGAAATTTCTATGCTATAAAGTTCATCTCATCATTCAAAATATTGGAAATATGATAAATTATAATCACTCAGTGACTCATATCACGCACTCAGTTCTTAGCTGTGCAAGATGGCCAGTAATCATTGATGAGTAAGAGATGAGTAAAAGGCACTAGCCATCGAGATGTGACTTTGACTCCTGAGTCTCTTGGGGCTGCAATCTAAAGTGTGACAATGTGTCAACAACTACAGATAAAACAAAAAAGAACAACTACTAGTCTACTACTAGGCCTAAAACGAGCTCAAAACTTTGTGCCTACTACCTATGTGAACCTCGCTACCAATGTCCACTCTTTTTACCTCAAAATGAAATCCAGAAGGCTAGTTTGATAAGTCCTCCTCTACAAGTGTTCATTTCTTGCATGAATATCATGGACTCATGACAACTATAAACAACACTCGATGTCACGCAAATAGAAATAATGGCATGCAGTTAGGACCACAAAGTGTGCAGAGGTTGATTTATGCATTGCTATAGAGAGGTGTCATTGGTTACACGATATGGAGAAACAACGGTTATTAATAAAATTAAAAAACAATTGTTGGCTCAAGACTAGTCTTCAATTTGATGGGTGGCTCCTTCCTTCCAAACATTTGTGGTTTCTCACAATATTTGTCCTCATTGCTACCAGAATACATATAAAAATTACTTGTATTTACATCCTCTTCTTTTTAAAACCCTCATCTCATAGTCATAACTAAGGATTATTATGCATGCACATCCTCACCTTATAATAGGAAATGGGTCAAGGTGCAAAGACAACTATAAAATATTAAATGTGTCAAGAAGCAAAGAGTAAGAGATAACTATAAGTAAGTCTTCATCTATGAAAGGCTCATACAATTATTTATATTGCCCTTCATCTATGAAGGGCTCATACAATTATTTATATTTCCCTTCATCTATGAAGGGATCATAGAATAAATACCCTTCCAATTGAAATTAAGACCCATCATTCAAATTTGATCACTAGTGAAAAAACTTACTTTTGCATCATTAAAATCACAATTCATTCTTTTTTATAACGTTTCATTTAGTTTTTATTTTTATTTTTTCACAATAAACTGGGTAGATCCAAATCCTATGCTTGATAATCCTATGCTCTATCAAGCACTGAGAGAGATCCAATCTCCCTAAATGCAAACCTCTTCTTAGTTATTGCACTCAAAGAAATTTATAACAAAAGAACGATGAAATCATATCAAATTCAGATGCGAATTCATATGCTGGCCGTGACATTTGTTTTTATCAGATTCTTTAATTTTTTTCAGTTTTTGTTGAAACTGCCATGTCGGGTAGGTTCCGTGGGGTCACGCAGACGCAAAGTTCATGAACATTTAAACCATGATATTTCTTGCCACTCAATGACCCAAAAGTCGGGTCCAGGTAAACATTCCGTTTTGAGAGATGGACGGATGGTGGAACATGCAATATTTCATGAAATATATACAACTATCACCTTCAGTGGTAGAGACGGCAGTGGGTTGGAAGAAATTATAGCTTAAGTATACATCCATCTCAATCGTTTTCTTTCCCATATATCACGCCTCAATCATATATTAATTCAACTAAGAGGGAGATGGAATACATGCTTGTCCAAGCCGCAGAATACATGTTTGTCTGCTCAAAAGTTATTTCTGCAGCTAACATTTTGCAATGTTGTCTAATTGTAACGATTTGTCGTACTTCTGATATTCTGTAGCTTATAAAATCTTGCAATGTACTGTAATCTGTAACGGTTCAAACAAAAATTGCGCTATAACGTTAAAGTCCAAACCACAGGAGAATACCGAGCCATTAAACCGTTAAAAGTCTCCATCCAGTCAAGAATGGAATGTCATTGGAAAACAGAACTCCATCCAGTCAAGAATGGAATGTCATTGGAATACATGTTTGTCTGTTCCAAAGTTATTTCTGCAGCTAACATTTTGCAATGTTGTCTAATTGTAACGATTTGTCGTACTTCTGATATTCTGTAGCTCATAAAAACTTGCAATGTAGTGTAATCTGTAACCGTTCAAACAAAAATTGCGCTATAACGTTAAAGTCCAAACAACAGGAGAATACCGAGCCATTAAACCGTTAAAAGTCTCCATCGAGTCAAGAATGGAATGTCACTGGAAAACAGAACTCCATGGAATGTCACTGGAATGTCATTGGGCATGGAACGCTATTGGAAAACATAATTTTTTTCATGTCATATATCGATTTGAAGATAACTCCTTGTTTATGTTGGTATTTTGCAGTTTTCGTAAGTGAACTTATATTCGGTTGAAGATGGAACCGAGCAATGTGTATTCGAGTATTTACGCTAGCCACGTCATTCACTACATCTCTTACATTGATGATCTGATCTGCCTTTACATTTCTTTCATTGGATTTTGGTGGAATTATGAAGCAGAGATTTTGTTTGGTTTTATATAGGTAGTTCTGGACAATGGTATTTTTAAGGTCACGTTATCGAAACCCCACGGAACTGTCACTGAAATTGAATATGATGGCACTGAAATTGAATATGGCGGCATGGACATGTTAGAGACTCTAAACTTGGAAGCTCACAGAGGGTATGTCCATCATTGTCCACAAGAAAATCTTATTTCAACTGGATTTTCTCCATCATTGTCCACAAGAAAATCTTATTTCAACTGGATTTTCTCTTAATTAAAGGAGAAGTGTTATTTATTTAATGTCCTTCCTAAAACCAATGCAGGTATTGGGAGCAAGGTAATAAATGACTTATTATGATGAACTTATGTAGAAGGTTTGGATTTCCTAGGATTTAGTCATCAATACTTCACTCTAGGGTGTTTTTTCCTTCACTCTAGGGTGTTTTTTCCTTGAAAATTATGTCTTTTTATAATAACTTATAATTTTTTATTTTTTCACTGCTTTTTTCAAAGCTAGAGTAACTCTCTCGTGGATAGGCATTAGGAGGTTATTAAAACCTAGGTGTCAACGCATATTACCATGCTAATAATTATTATTGAGTCATATTAACATGTACTAAGTCCCCCTTGAATGTTTTTAATGTTTCGGCCATTTTTAATTTTTCCATTAAAAAGAGGCGTGTTTTAATTTAAAATATTCACCCAAAAAGGCCCGTTGTAGCATTTGATTTTCCAAAGACACTTTTAAAGTGTTTTGTGTGTATTTGGTTACTTATATCTCACTATTTTTACAACTTTGACGAATAAGTAGAAGGAATCTCTGGTGAAATTTTGAACTTTTGAGTCATCTAGAGCACCCTAGAGGCTTCCTTCCTCTTTTAGTAATTTTTTTCTAAGAGTTTGTAAGATTAGTGATCATATTTTCAAAGGATCATAAGAATTTTTGAGTTTTTAATAAATCATAATAATAGAGTAAGTTGGATACACATCACCCACACCCCATCCCCATGGGGGGTTCACCATTTTCCATTTTTATGGCATGAATTTTTCTAACATTTTGGTTTGTTGGTTTAACAAAATCACACACTTCATCTTAACACGATGTATACTTTTTTATAAGTAGTTTTAAGTTTAAATTTTCCTTCAATTTGTCATTTTTGCAAGCTTTTACTGTTTACTTTATGATTTAAATTGGAATAAATAATTTTTTTCGATCCATGTATGCTCTTTCCCTTTGCAGTATTTCTTTAACATTGGAAAACAAAAATAGATATGTAACACTCTTTAAATATAAACATCTAACTAAGCAACTCAGCCTAATAAAATCAACCACCCTCGAAAATAACAAAAATATGGTGTTTTGATATCATCTTCCATGGGAAAAATATTCAAAGGAAGTGGGACCAACTAGATAATGACCGATGAGCCCCATCATACTACACCCTCATATGGTGTAGTGTTGGACACATCCCCACGATTCCAATCTATCCCACAATTTCTCGTGTGTTTCCACATAGGGTGAATCCAAAAATATTCCTTGTACCTTAGGCTATATGGGGAATCCCCCTCCCCCATTAATCAACTCACCCTTCAATTATTTCTAAAACTGACTAAGAACACAATTGCAAAATCTTTATTTTTACAACAACATTTGCTTTGATTCTATAACGTTGGCCTTAAATATCCACTATTTTCTTCATTCAACTAAGTTATCTTTAAATTGACGTGATTAGTTTAGTCCTGTATGTTGTCTAAGTTAATTTCATTTTGTAAGTGTCTTGATCAATAATTTAAACCCAAAAATATTAAATAAAAACTTCCATCCAATATAAATAAGAATTTATAGCCTTATTTAGTTTAGTAGGCTCTACCCCCCTTGGATTCTTCAGGAGTTAGCTTAAAAGGAGTTGAGTCAAGATCAAGTGATAACACTTGATTCAAGACTTTTCTCCAAGAACACATCGAGCAGCTTGAATATTTCTGCTACGTTAACGCTAGGTGCATAAGAGGAAGAAAGAGAAGGGTATCCCATATCTTTCACTTGAAATGGCTCTCTATGGATACTATCCATTATAAATATTCTCTTGTTTTGATATTTACATGTGTAACCAAGATCAATGTTTACCATATTATTATACCTTGTAAATTGTGTCCCTATAACTCCTCTTGACCATCCTATATGAGAATACTATCATTAAAGAAGTGTGACCTGAATCCTATATTTCATGAAAGGTCCTTGTTATTTCCTCCTCACCCATGTTTCATATGAAGTGTGAATACTTTAACATATTTGATTAACTGTCACCCTATACATGCTTTTTACCTAACTTTTCAAAGATACTTTTTTGGGTAATTTGTTTCCTGATTCCTATATAAAAGGAGGGTTTCCCAACACTTTTTATATCCACTCCTTGTTGATAATACTATAATCGATTAAGTGATAATTTATTCCTATATTTGATTAACTATCTAGTGGGATTTCTTTTTAAATCACCTCTTGAAAGATACTATCCTGGAGGAATGGTGGTCATATTGTTAAATTTGAGGAACGATTGCTTCATAATTTATCTTGAACCACTTTGAAGATTTTGTTGATCAAATGACTTGTTATTTACATGTTTATCCTAGAGAAATAAGTGGCAGATTTGTACATCTTATGAAGGGTCTCTCGACACTTCCTCTTAACACTACCCATTAACAATACTATCATCAATGAAGTGTGACTTGTTTCTATGTTTGTTGAAGGTTCATCCATGCTTTATGCTTGAACCATCTCTTTGAGGATGATACTATTAAGTAGGAATGGTTTCCTATTTTAAACTTCATACTTATCATCACTATTTTAGGTCACTCTTCTCCAATGTGATGTTAAAGGTATTAAGAAATACACAGCCTTCTACTAAAAAAATTCACATTCAAATCAATATTAACAAGAAGGGCTGATAACGCAGCAAGTACCTGCCTAAGGGATGCCTCTAATAGATAACTAACTAAATGCCTATGCAACTCATGCGAGAAGACATGTCTCGATGTATTCTAGGAAATCATAAAATAATTTTTCACTCGTTAGTCGACAAATGGATTTTTTTTTAAAGTAAGTTGAGTCATAATTCACCAACTTTTTGCAATTACAAATGGATATAAAGTAATCAACCATATACACGGGAACATAATTTATATAATTCACATAACTATGTTGAATATTGACATCGTGAAATGCTAGAAGTAGAAATAAATGAAGAAATAAAGTTTCAATTCATTAGTGATTTTTATAATTCATAAATATGAGAACAAATAAAGTGTTAGAAGTTCTTAGTGAAATACCGGAGTGTTCCTAGTATGTGTCTTAATTTGATAGGGAAGCGGCAATGAAAACTTTTAGTTTGTTAGAGAATGCATTTTAACTTTATTTTTTAAAGATTTATTGCTATTTTTCTTAATTTGCATAAATATGTAATAGACAACGTTTTGCTTTTCCTGCTTTGCTGATGGTTCAAATGTGGCCGGGAGTAATGATGACACTGGGATTGCTGAAATTACTTCAGTGTATAAGTAAAAAAAAAAACTTTTCTTTGCTGATGGTTCAAATGCTGCTGGGAATACTGATGACACCAGGATTGCTGAAATTACTTCAGTGTATAATTAAAAAAAAAAAAACTTTTCGAAGGCAGAAATTGCAGATCGTTCATCTCTTTTTTTAGAGATGCAGAGAAACAAATTGTTAATTAAAAAAAAACAAAATAAAAAAGCACTTAATCACATCTAGCAGTCAATTGGAACCTTGTACTTTTAATTGTATAGTCCTTTTTTTATTTATTTACAATTCATAACACTTCATTTTAAATAACCCACATAAATTACATATTTAACTGCATTTGTATAAATAAAAATACAATTTATTTTAAACAAACTTATTAGAAAACAAAATTTTATTTTTAAAATAGTCATGCACAGCAACAAGTTAAGCATTCACCAAAGCATTCACTAGCTTGTGTTTGCGCTAGTAACTTATGGCCTTTTTAAACCCTCGGAGTTACTGGAATGGATCGCAGCATCTGATAGGCGTTTTGTTTGTATGCATATTTAACTTTCAAGAGTAACCAGTTTATGTGGGATTCCTAGTCCTGCTTGCATTGCATTCCCTTCGATATAACAATGACATAACTTGGTTGAACTATGGAAAAGATCGGTAACAAGGTAACTGGTCTTCCTAAACAAGGTTAATATTTTTTTATGGGTTACAGCCAAAATAGAGAAGATTCATTGAACACATGTTCTCTGCCGAGAACACGCGTCATTGGACAAATGACATATGTTATTGTTTTTCTAGGATGAACCCTCGAAGCCAGTGACCGAGAAATGGAGTTGCTTGACGAGATGTAAAGGTTGGAATTGCGAAGGTGTCCATGGAACAGGTGGTCTCTTCCTAGAACACGCGTCGTTGGAAATTTGACCAAAGGATATTATTTTTGTGCCCACCTTCATGTATGCGTAGGTGGTTGCTTTGTCTGATATGCACCTTTTGGTGGAGTTTTGAAACTGTCATTCCATGTCTGGGAATGAGGTGAACCTTTGTAGCTCTATGCATTTACCTGTATCTTTTGTTCAGGTTATAATCAATTGCTTCTCCAGGCAACTCGGGATGGAATGGAAGTCATGTTTTTTGCATATGTCTAAAGAAGATGCAAATAAGAAGATTTTTCAGAATTTTTTGAATAACCTCAATAAAGTATTCTGTTTTGCTTCTCTAAGTGCAATTCTGGCATGCATACCTTTATATTCCATGAAATTATGCTCCTAATAAGCTAGTGTTTCTATTTATTTTGTACGCAACCTGATGTTCACAGAAGAAGAGATTCTCTGTCATTTGCTAGCTAGTGTTCCAAGATGTTCTGTTACAATAAAGCATGGAAAGATCAAGCCAAACAAAAGGTAGCTGAAAGAAAAATGATCTTCAAATTCAATAAAAATGGCCACTACGCTTCTGAGTGCTTTGCAAACAAGGGGAGGGTAAAAAACAACAACAATGTGCAAGGAGTTACATTCTTCTAGAAATTATAGCGAATTGCACAGGCCATACGTCTGGAAAGGAGGAAGTTTTAGCGTTTCCTAGCCTGCCCATTTTACAATGGCAAATCGTTCAATAACATGGAAGTAAACAATATTTTTGACTACATATCTAGCAAGACAGAATTGAGTCGAGAGTTGATTCATCTGGCCATAATTCTCGAGGAAAGGAGCCATATGCAAAGAAAAGAATAGTTAGTCAAGGACGAGTGAAGTTGCTCCTCAAAAAAACGGATACGATAAGCAAAGAGATAAGAATAGTCTATTTTTAAAGAAAATGTGCCATTATAGTTTGCAAGAATAGGTGTGGTTGTTTCCAGTGACCTCTGTCTTAATCTATGATTATTCAAATGTTTACAGGAAACTCGACGGTTCGCATATAACCAATTTATGAGCATAAACTAGCAATTTGTGAGGGTCGATCCTACTACCTGCTCAGTGTTGACAGATTCCGTACCTAAATATCCTGAAGTTTGATTTAAGCCTCACGAGGGTGTATTTAAGGTGCGCACTAATAAATATTTTGATTATCAAACCAGCATAGTTTTACACTTCTCTTTAATTCCAAGTTAGGGTTTGCCCCACATTGAAAATATTTTCGTGTTTACTTTGTGAAAAGCCTACAAATTCTGTCACATACCTTGAATTTGCAGCTCCTCGTCTCCCATCATCTTTCAGAGACACCAGTTTTAGATCTTTGCTTAATTTGTGCTTCCATAAATATTATTAGCTTTAAACTCCTTTTAAAGTAGTATTAATGTTGGAGTTTGATTTTAAGATTGAAAATTGATTTGACCTATGCTGGAAACCAGTGAAAATGATTAGCCTATGCTTATGGCTGTGCAGATAGCTTTCTTCTTTTCTTTCTAGCTTTTGGAGTTGTGTGTTATGGACTTATTGAAAATTTTGTAAAATTTAGATCTTTTGGAACTACTAGCATTCAAGTTCGTTTAGTTTGATACCCAATTGAAAGGAATATCCATCAACTTTGGCTAGTTTTCTTGTTCCTATTACAAACAGTTTTTATTTCTAACTAATCCAAAGAGAACTCAATGCATATATTTTTAATGTTGAGCAATACTTTATGTAAACATGTCCTGTTGAAGAATCATCTCTACAACCGAGCCTCAAGTTCATTCATATATGTATTTCAATACTCGGAAAATATGAGCACGATTAGTAGTGAGAGATTGAATAAGCACATTCAACAAACATAAATTGAAAATATGGTAATCTATTTTTACAATGAAATATTGAAACAACTTACAGAGCTATGCAATTAAAGAACTTACAGAACTATGTGATTGCAGATCCTCCAACCTCATATTGAAGATCCTCAGGCCCTTGCTTTATGATAATTGTAAGCAATGTTCTGAAATAGGTTTGAAGCAGTGAAGAGGCGATCCCAGTGGGTGGCCTCATATTGCAGATCCTCCTTCACTTTATGATAATTGTAAGCAATGTTCTAGGTTTGAAGCGCTGAAGAGACTATGGGAGTGAGTGGTAGCTAGAGGCGGTAGAGGCGGTGGAAATGAGTACGAAATGAGTACACTGAGAATACATGGAGGTAAACACACGGCAAACATGCAGGAATCCAACGATCCAACCAAAATGAAACATAAACAAAAAATTATATTATGGCTAACATTTAATGTTTGCTAACTAATGCTATAGCATTAATTTATTTAATATATCAATTAGATCTCAATAATGTTTTGGTACTTTAACCCTAAGTTTGAAATGTAAAAAGTGAAAATGGCCTAGATTTGAGGCCAAATAAGAGGTCTAAGTTGTTGATTGGCCAATATAACGGTCGAAACATTTTCATTGGTCGAGATAAAGGCTATAGTAAACGAGATCTACATAAAAATTTGGTTAAATACTTGGTTTCTGTGCAAAGACTAATGTAAATGGCGGCAAGCCGGTTCATAGAGTCCCTACAGCCGGATGGCAGGGACTAATAATAACTCAATAACTAGTTATGATCGAAATATCATTCCTACTTGGATGTCAAAATGATTAAGCTCTTATTATGCTAATTTATCGATGTTTGTTTTACACTTAAGCATTATTTTGTTTGTTTTACACTTAAGCTTTATTTTTAAAATGACGATCTTTTTAGAGAATTGATGAATCAATATTTTTATTCTAAATGACTTCATTTTTGGTATCTTTATCGATTTCAAAATTTTCTTCTTGAATGATCGTTTGTGAAATGGATATGGATCTTATTTTTAATGGATTGAAAATTGCTGAAGGAATAACTTTTCCCAATAGAAAAAAAATTAAACAATAGTGACATCAAATCTTTAAAAGGGTTTACAGTCCTTTAGTTAGTTTTATCATTGCCAGCTTATTCTACCAATAAACCTTTTGGCATTTTACCCAGAAACCAAAATTCCCCAGTACAAACCGCCATGGGGCCAAGGGTTTGAGAAATGGATTGTAGAAAGCTTTTTAATGTTCATTAAACTACTTCTTCATAACACAAAATAGGGATAGAATGGAGCAGCAGTGTGGGGGCAGGAATTGAGGATCAAAATTAGAGTCAGAGAAATGCAGTGAAAGGTTTTAAATACTAAAAATACTTTGCTCCTTCGTATATAATTTTTAATTTAACAAAACTACAATTATGTGATATGACTCTAAAAACACTAATTTTTATCTTAATCATCATGTGCTATTCCACCCTGGGATTTGGGCTTTAAATATTTGTCTTGAAGATCCATATTGTAGGTAGATCGTAGTCTTGAGAATCCAGGTCGAGTGGACACAACTCGCCTAAGTTCATTTCATCAACTGAATTGCATGCATCATTGCTCTCCTTGGTTCAATGCAAAAAGAAACATATCACTTCAGTTGATCCCCAAGGCGATTCCCTCTAGTCTTACAAGTTACGGAAATCATGAGTGGGATCGTCCCGCTTTGCTATCCATCTGTCCTGCTATGTTGTGGTATCTAATACAGTACAAGCAATCTCATAAGTGTTTAGTAGAAATTTGACCTCATCAAGAAAGAAGAAAAATAATCCATATCGTATGCCTGGGAATCCAAATCATCGTAGTCCTGAGCTTCCACATGAAGGGGACATAACTCGCCTAAGTTCAGCTAATCAACTGAATTCCATGCATCATTGCTTTCCTTTGTTCAATGGAAAAATAAACATAACACTTCAGGTCATTTGAAGTTATGAGTGATATTCTTTTTTTCTTTTTAATGTCCATCTTTGAATTTACTCGTATGTATGGTGTGTTTCTATTCACGCTCCTTGTGCATTTTTGTGAAAATGTGTTGCCACTAGCTTGATTATTGAGTGTCATGGGGAATTCACTTGTTAACCAATATCTTGTCATGTCCATTCAAAGGGGATTTTAAAAATATGAAAAATTAGTTAATATATTATTTCATATCAAGGGGGCAGTTATATTTTTATAATTGACGTATACAGGTATTTGGGGGGGGGTGATATGCATTGGTAAGGGATTTCCATGAAAGAAATCTAATGCATACACATAGTGACATAGGAAATATCAATGGAGCTACACCAAACAAATGATCAAATTTATCCAATAAATATATTTCGGATATAAATTTTAGATCTACATGAAAAAAGAGTCTCTAGTAGAATTTTGTTGATTTGGCATCATTCAAGTCTCACAAATATTTGAAATGGGATTGCACTAAGATCAATATGGTCATTGATGGTGCATCACTACCCAATCTGTCAATTAAGAGGGTGTTATCTATTATAGGCTTTTGATGCCTCTATAAAGGAATTTATTGTTGCATCATTTGTTGCTACTACTTTAGATATAGGGAATGGTAGCTCTATCATTATTTCCATCCAAACACATGGCAGAATGAATGAATTCTCTAGAAAAAATGAATGTAATTAGTTTTGCACCCACCGAAGGTCCTCAATTCGAACTCAGACATTTTTGTTTCTACAGAATGTTTACTTTCTCTAGACGCATCAAAATTTAGTATCTCGGGTATTACACGCCCGTTGGGACTGAAAGCTTAAGCTATTACATATCATACTGAACTTATATCACGAAAATAACTAAAAATTCATTACATACCAGACAAAGATGGAGAAATTATCACGAAAATAACTAAAATTTCATCACATACTAGACAAAGATGGAGAAATTATCACAAAAATAACTAAAAGAAGAAAGATGGATAAAGTATTACGAAAATAACTAAAATTTCATTACATAGCAGATAACTAAAATTTCATCACATACCAGACAAAGATGGAGAAATTATCACGAAAATAACTAAAAGAACAAAGATGGAGAAATTATTACGAAAATCACTAAAATTTCATTACATAGTTCACAAAGATGGAGATTCATTACATAGCAGACAAAGATGGAGAAATTATCACGAAAATAACCAAAAATAACTAAAATTTAATCACATACCAGACTTAAATGGAGATGCGGGGTATCGATCCCCGTACCTCTCGCATGCTAAGCGAGCGCTCTACCATCTGAGCTACATCCCCATGCCCTGAATAATCTCTGTACTAAAATGAGAGTATATATCGGATTCGAAAGGAACTAAAATTTGATTAACATAATGAAAAATAAAACATGTATGGTGGATAGCAACTGTCTTAGTGCTTATATATAACTGATCCATGGAAGGAACCTTGAAGGAACTTACTTTTGCACCACTAAAATCACAATTCATTCTTTTTTATCACATTTTAGTTATTTTTTTTATTTTTATTTTTTCACAATAAATTATTTTGACAGTCGTATGCTTAATCATATGTTCAAATGTTTTATTTAAGTGTCATATACATCTGGTCATAAGTTTTAAATCTAATAAAATTAACAACAAACTAACCAATCATCCAAGAAACCTTAATGTCTAAGAGGTTCTATGCCCGTGATGGCCACTCTTGCATAAATATTAACAATGCGCAAATTATGTTGGAACAACTGAGTGGGCCTAATGGTTAAGAACATGTGTTATCTCTTTGGAGGTCACAAGTTCAAAGGGTAGGGATGCTCATTGGCCTGTTGTGACAAGGCTGGAAGGGTAGGCCACCGCTGGGATAGACGCTCACCATGGTGGGCTTCAGAAGGTCTTGACCCTTACCCTTGGGGCACTTACAATTCCAATCACTGAAAACTACCATTTAATGTTGCGACAAGGTTGGAAGGGTAGCCAATCACTGAAAACTACCTTTTGATGTTGTGACAAGGCTGGAAGGGTAGGTCTCGACCCTTACCCCTGGGGCTCCCGGAGTATACAATTCCAATCATTGAAAACTACCATTTGATGTTGTGACAAGGTTAGAAGAGTAGCCAATCTACCATTTGATATTGTGGGCTTCGGGAGGTCTTGACTCTTATCCTTGAGGCACCCAAATTATACAATTCCAATCACTGAAAACTACCATTTATTTGAACAATTTTGGCTAAAACACCCTCACCAAATTTTGAGTGAATACAAGTACTCGAGAGGTTAGCTTTACACCAAAAAGAATCGAATTCCGGGCACAAACTGCCACGAAAGTTAAAAAGTCGGCTGTCCAATTCCCAAGACCAACGGAGAAGGTCGCGACTCGTGATGCGTTAGTCGACGGTCTAGTCAACCGATTTCATTATAAAACCGCTAAGCTGAACCTAGGGTTACCCATCGAATTCTGAGCTTGAAGCCAGGAGACTACCTGCCATATATTCTCTATACGTTTCGGCAAGCTTCCATAGGTATTTTCATTCCCCGGAAATATTGTGAATAATCCTGACCCCGTGCTGGCCCGTTTCCACGGTCAGATAAAAACAGAGTAGATTTGAGAAGAGTCTAACAGCAGATCGATTCAGATGGAGTGCCATCGGAAGCTAGCAACAGAAGCCAAGGAACTTGCAGAGGAAAAAATTGGTAGTGGGCATGATGTTTCAGGTGCAATGAAGCTTGCAGTGAAGGCCCGGCGTTTGTATCCTGAACTAAAAGGCATTGATCAATTAATCTCAGTTCTAGACGTCCTCCTGGCAGCAGCGGATAATCCTAAGGATTACAGAAGCAAGAGGAAAGACTATTACAGGATCTTGCAGGTTGATCCACATGCCGAAGAGAATGTGATTAAGAAACAGTACAGAAAAATAGCGCTAAATGTTCATCCTGATAAGAACCCATCCGTTGGAGCGGAGGAAGCGTTTAAATTAGTTATAGAAGCCTTCGAGGTACTCTCGGATGAGCGCAAGAGAGCAATGTACGATGAAGGAGTGTGGCACGGTCTTTCGAATATCAGAGCTGGAAGAATGGCAGAATGGCAGAGGAAGAGGGAGGAATGGCAGAAAAATAGGGAAGAATTGCAGAGAAAGAGGGAGGAATTGCAGAGAGAGAAGGAGGATAGCCAGAAAGAGACGGAGGAATGCAAGAGAAAGTGGGAGGAGTGGCGGAAAAAGATGGAGGAATTACAGAAAAAGAGGCCGCAGAGTTCGGACGAGGATCTCGATACAGCACGGATGAAAATGCAAAAAAACAAAGAGGAATGGGAAAATAGGAGGTCCCAGATGTCCGAAGAGGATATGAGAAAAACCACAGAGGAATGGAAGGAAAAGTTAGCAGGGATCAGCCGAGGACCTCCAGAGATCAGGGATGAAAATGCAAATTGACAAAGAAAAATGGCAGAAAAGGAGTTTCCCGATTTAAATTATTTTGCACATAAGTTTATTTGCGTAGAAATTGTGTTTTAGTTTACCTACGATAATGATGTTTTTTAATATGCCTTATATATATTAGCATATCTTCAAAGTGGAGAAATGAAATATGGAAGATAGCTTTGATATATTTCAAAAAATAAGAGAAAGTTGTGTACAGATAATATAAGTTTATGTGATGAAAGCAAGTTTAGAAAAACAAGTGAAAATAAGTTACATCAAACTTCTAAATAGCTACATAAGTGAAAATATGTTTCCTCCAAAAACGAGTTTTTGAAGTTTTAGGTAGCTTTAGAGAACCTAGAAACCCCTGAATGTGGAGGAACTATACCTTTGAAACTACGTGGAGAGGCTATACCTTTGAAATTGAAACTTGAACTATGTAAGACATCAAAATTTCTACACATCATAATTTGCACAAGTGGCATCTTTTTTCATGTGGACCATTCGTGTGGGTCCTCTTATAATCTCATGTATTGAAGATCATTGAATAGCCAAATAACGTTGACAGCTGAAGAAAATATTTTGTTTCAAGTTTTTAATATCCCAATTCAATCTATTGAATATCGGTCCATTAGTAGCTTGTTGCTTAATTTTTATGACATAATGGATGCAGAAGCTAACTCCCTTGCGCACAAATATTGTAACTCAGAAGGCACAAGTTTTGATAGACTTAACAATTCCACTGAATTTCTTTTTACCTTTTCTCTTCACACATAATTATATGACCAAAAACATACACATAGATCTCAATAACACGACTATGTGCATGAAGGGTGGTTTTCCTGTTCTACTTAAAAAGAAGAAGGTTGATTGGTACCCATAGTATTGCCATCATAACTTCGTTAAGTTACATTATAAAATAAAGGAGATCCCAATACCATCCATTATACTTTAAGCTTTTAAATCTCATTTATTATTATCCTTGGAAAAATTAAAATATAAATTCCTTGTTTTTTTCTTGAAACAAAATTTCAATTAGGTTCTCAAAAAATTAAAATATAAATTCATTTTCTTTTTCTTGAAACAAAATTACAAAATTTTAATTAGATAAGAACCCATAGATTTAATAAAATGATAAAAACAATCTATGTTTGCTCAAATAATTTTGATTTGGAATTATAAAAGATAAGTTCTATATGCCGAGGAAATCTCAATTTAGCTTAGATTTATCAGCTATATTATCTTCCTATCCAAGAGTGTGTGTGAACACGAATATCATTGATCTTATCACAAAGAAATGTGTCTGTAGAGTCTGCAGGAATGACACATGTAGGATGTTTAGTCTGAGTACTGACACTAATGAATATACTAGCATTTGTATACATGATTATGAATGGGACATAATATTCTATAATTCATGGCCATCTCACATCAAAGAGAGGACATAACGTTTGAGAGTTTTTTATTATTTGGATGGTCTTTTTTCTTAAGTGAAATGCAAACTAAAAGCTAGTGCAGCACAACTTTGCAGGCATGTATACAAAACTTTACATGCATGTATAGAACATATAACACTAACGCAACACTATTTTTCGAAGCTAAAATTAGTAATTTTTAATTTTTTTATAATTATCTAAGTGATCATTGCTCGAAAATGGTACGTCTTTTGTGGGTGCAGCCTTTGGAGGTCTTAATGAAATATTCATGAAATGGTTTTTTTATAGAATGTAGAGGTTAGTCTCTTTTAGTGCACCATATAATTGTTTTTTAAAACGATTACGAATTGAAAAAGTTATGGGAATAACCCCAATGACATGTATTTTGAGTTAAGGAGTTAAGACACAATAGAAATTGAAAACAAATAGGAAAATATAATTTTTTTTTATAAAAATTACATATTTAGAATCTGCAGAAAAAATGCTATTTATGTTTAATATTTCGTCTAAATTGACTGTGTGTAGCATACTGTAACGAGTGTGTAAACAATGACTTCTTCAAAAAATGGAGGAAATTCCTAATTAGCTATGGTCATTGTCATCATGATCATCGTAATCATGCACATCATCATCATCATCCTCATTATCATGACGTTCACCATCATCGTCTTCATCATCATGGTGTTCAACATCATCATCATCATCATCATCATCATCATCATCACCATCATCTTCATCGTCATCATCATCATCATCGTCGTCGTCATGATGTTCATCGTCATCATCATGCTGATCATCATCATCATCATGACCCTCATGATCATCATCATCATATTCATCACCATGATTTTCATCATCATCATCACCATCATCTTCATCATCATCATCATGTTGATCATCATCATCTTCATCATCACGATATTCATCATAATCATCTTCTTCTTCATCATCATCATGTGAATCATCATCTTCTTCTTCTTCATCATCATCATCATCATGTTGATCATCATCGTCTTCATCCTCATGACCCTTATCATCATCATCATCATCATGTTGATCACCATCGTTTTCATCATCATGATCATCATCGTCATCATGATCATTATCGTCATCATCATCATGATCATCACCATCATCATCATCTTGAAGATCATGATGTTCATCATCATCATCATCATCATCATGTTGATCACCATCATCTTCATCATCATGATCATCATCGTCATCATCGTCATCATCATCGTCATCGTCGTCGTCGTCTTCATCATCATGATGTTCATCATCATCGTCATCAACATCATCATCGTTATCATCATCATCATTATCATGACCATCATAATCGTCATTGCGCCGGGAGGCGTTTTCTACAGCTCAAATGGGTGGGTGAGATGTGTCCTGTCTGTAACGCTGTGGCACATGTTGGCTCGTTAAAATAATAGTAATAAAAAGTAAAACAAAAAAACTTATAATATGTCGGCTTATAATTTAAAAAATAAAAATATTTTACTCATATAAATATACAACTATATTAGGGCAATACTTACAAACTAAGTAGTAAATTCAATTGAATTTAGTAAGTAGATATTATAAAACCAAGAACATCTAAAATTTAATAAAACCTCATAGGGAGAAACCAAACTTCAATAATATATTTATTATTGGTGGGCCAAGGCTAAGATTATCTCTCCTTCTCACTTTGGCAAAATACAACTAGCAAGAAACCACGGGCCACTAAAACCATGTGCTTTAAACTACTAGTCAAGGTTAACCCTAACATGTGAATGTTCATTTTTAGTTATAAAGAGAAACAAGTCATTTCTCAAAAATATTTGAATAAATGTTTAAAATCTTCATTTGATGGTAAAATGATTTTCAAATTCCAATTTATTCTTGAAATCTAAATTTTAAAAATTTATATGGATTAGTTTGCTCATTAACTACTCTTGACATTCATTATTAGTTTTAAAGAAAGACAAGTAAAACAATTTTTGGATATCTATTTGATTAAATAATTATTAATGCTACTCACCTCATTTTTTTACTGATATTTACCCTATTTTGAAATTACTTAAGCAAGTTGACCATTTCCAACTAGGAATACTTATTAGACATTTTTGTAAATTAAAAAGAGTTTGCATCTCAAGAGAACTTGATCCCTCTCGACGCTTGGTAGAGCCATAGTTAAGATGGATCTATACTGGTCATAATCATCATCATCATCATCATTATCACTATGTTCGTCATCATCATCTTAATCATCATGATGTTCATCATCATCATCATCATCATCATCATCATCACCATCTTATTCATTATCATCGTTTTCATCATCATCATCATGATCATCATAATCTTGATCATCATCATCATCATCATCACCATCATCATGTTCATCATCATCATCATCATCATCATCATCCTCATGTTGATCATCATCGTCTTCATCAACATGATCATGATCATCATCATTATCATCATCTTCTTCATAACCATCATGATCATTATCATCATCATCATCATCATTATCATCATCATCATCATCATGTTCATCTTCATCATCATGATCATGACCATGATGATCATCATCATCATCATGTTCATCAACATCACCATCATGATGTTCATCATCATCAACATCATCATGTTCATCATTATCATCATCATCATCATCATAACCATCATAATCATCATCATCATCGTCTTCATCATCATGATCATCATGTTGATAACCGTCATCTTCATCATCATCGTCATCATGATCATTATCATCATCATCATCTTGAAGATCATGATGTTCATGATCATCATCATCTTCTTCATCATCATCATCATCATGTTGATCACCATCGTCTTCATCATCATGATCATCATTGTCAACACCACCATCATCATCATCGTCTTCATCATCATGATGTTCATCATCAGTGTCATCATCATCATCATCATCTTTATCACGAACATCATCATCATTATCATCATCATAATTATCATCATCATTATCATGACCATCATCATCATCATCATCATCATCTTCATGATAATCATCATCATCATCATCACCATTATCGCAATGTTCATCATCATCGTCTTCATCATCATGATGTTCATCATCATCATCATCTTCTTCATTATCATTGACTTCATCATCATGATCATGATCATCATAATCATGATCATCATCATGATCATTATCATCATCATCATCACCGTGTTCATCTTCATCATCATGTTCATCATCATCACCATCATCATCTTCGTCATCATCACCATCATCATGTCCATCATTATCATCATCATCGTCATCATCATCATCATAAACATCATAATCATCATCATCATCATCATCATCATGTTGATCATCATCATCTTCATCATCATGATCATGATGATCATAATCATGATCATCATAATCATGATCATCATCATGATCATTATCATCATCATCATCATGTTCATCATCATCATCACATCATCGTAACCATCATCATGACAATCATCATCGTGATCATGATCATGATCATCATCATCATCATCATTGAAACCTTGAAACACACTGTAGTGAGTTCATTGAAACCTTGAAATACATTGTATTGCACTTATATTTATTAAATTACACGAGCAAGAACTTTGACTTTAGTGTGCATGTAGTGAGATCATTGAAACCTTTAAATATAATAGTTTTTTTTTTTGAAATAGTGCATTCATAAGTAATAGATAATCCACACAAATCAATACAATAGATTGACACAAGAACATGTGGAAACCAAAGAACAAATTCAAAGTGAAATGTATCATTCATTTATAACTGAAATGTCAATGTACATGTCTCCAAAAGTACATATATATCCAAAAGTATCCAAAAGTACACATATATCCAAAAGTAACTAGAATTTCATGTGTCTCCACAACTATCCAAGACTATCCAAGCCAGATGTACATGTATCTAAAACTATCCAAGACACATGTACACGTAAGTGAAATGTCAATGTACATGTCTCCAAAAGTACATGTATCCAAAACTGTCCAAGCCACATGTACATGTATCAAAATGTACATATCCCATAAGACACATCAAAACTCAAGCTTCCTCTTGTTCTTTCTCGAGGTTGATCATGTAGGAACAACTCTAGAACCCGTGTGCATCTCTGTATCCTGCAAATTAAATATCAATTGTTAATTTCAACTAACTATGTACTAATACATTAGCTCAACAAAATACCATATCTAAATTAACTCAACAATTATCAAAATGTTAATGGACATTGCATGAAACAATTGGTCATTAATGGACATCTCACCTCAGCGAGAGACTGTGACAAAGGGGATTGTGTTCCTTGTGTAGCAGATGGAGTTGTTGGTTGAACATCAAGGATGGTTGCATCCATGGTTGAACTAGAGGGGCAGGAACTGTTGGTGGTGGTGGTGGCTACAATCACCAAATGTTGAAATAGGTAGACATGTGCATGCATTAGAGGAAATTTGAGGTCTAAAATGGGCCTCCTAAGGAAAATAATAAAATAATAGTTATTAATTTTGGGGGAAGAATGAAAAAAACTACTTTTTTGTTTGTATTTTCGGCATATCTCCCTATGTTTTTACTTAAATTTTGAGCGAGAGAGCTCATTGGATGTGGAATTAAATTTCACATCCAACGAGCTCTCCCTCTCGGAATTTGAGTAAAACCACATGGAGATATGTCGAACATACGAACAAAAAAAGTAATTTTCTTTTATGACAAATATGTCAATTCAACCATTATGGTTGACTCATTTTATTGAAATTCTATTGGTTCTTGAATTCCAACTCACAAAATCTATTATTGGTGCATTTTCTTATAAGACCCATTTTAGACCCCAAATTTCCTCTAATGAATAAACAATAGACGCCAATAACACACTATGCCTAGATCATGTTCAAATAGTTGTACCTCTGTGTGGCTTGTTGTAATTTCAAATACCACATTGACTGCTGCATTAATAACTCCTGCTGCTGGTGGCTACAATCACCAAATGTTGAAATAGTTAGACATGCATGAATAAAATACGCCAACAATAATAAACTTTGTAACAATCATTTTGAAATAGTTATACCTCTGTGTGACTTGTTGCCATCGTAGATGCAGAACTCATTGATGCATCAACCATCCCTGCAAGCTTTTCAATAGTAAACTTTGGCTCTTGATGCAGTAAACATGCAAACCAAACATTAACAAAACATTTTATGCACTGGATTTCAAGTTAACCAAGAAATATCATTGAAGGATATACATTATCATGGTATCAGTAGCTCCATGGTCGTGGACAATTCACGAGACAATTGGAATCTTGCTAGGAGTAGGCCGCCTCATATACACATGACCCTTGTTCACATATGGCCTATGAGGAGATACAACTCCAAGAAATGGTCTAGGTGTTTCGGGTGGTTCCTATAGTCAACAAGAGTTCATGTAGTTAGACATGCATAATTCAACGAACATACATGTATTCAAAAAATGACATTTTTCAAATGTTTAAAATGTTTACCTCCATCACTGCTTTCCCCCATGAAGGATCTGGCATCTGCCAGTTTAACAATTGTAAATATTAGACCGCAGATAGCATTAGTGAACTAACATGTACAATGTGTGGAAATTAACAAATTAATGAGTATTAAAAAACAGAAATTTTTAAAATGTTTACCTCAGTGTGAGATACAACAATGGGTGCTACATGAATCTCTCCACCAACCAAGGGATCAATGGATGGAATGTCACGTCCCCATCCCTCCGACCGGTGAAGAGGACGCGACCATGGCATTAACCATCCGGGCTACGAGCCCCATGAACATGTACATGCATAAAATTGCTGAAACATAATGCTTAAACAAACGCTTTGAACTAGATCATGTACACATGAACAATTATCATGCACAGATGCAATTATTTATCAGACACAGCGGAATTCAACGTACATTCATACATGCATTCATACAAGCATTCATTCAACATGTTCATCACATTCATTAATAGAGAAATATGGATGCAGAAGTAAAATAGGCAAGATCACTTATCTTATGGAGAAGTCGTTCTGCAACCAGCTACGTCGCTGCAACGTTCCACCCAACCATAGGCCATTGTGCTCCTTAATCTCTCAACAGTGCTGCCACCCCTGATCTAGACATTTTTCTCCAAGGATTATAAGGGAACAAGCAGGCTTACACATAGCCAAGGATACACAAAACATAGCCAAGCCAACACAGTTGGGTTTATCAGGCCATTAGCAAGACAACCAAGCCAACATGGTCAGGTTTATCAGGCCATTAGGGAGTTGGGAGAGGCTAAAAGCTAAGCTGGTTAGCTCATTACAGATCCAAGAACACCTACACCAGAACTAGCCTGGCTTCTAAGACACCCACACACACCCAACACAAGGAATCAGTCCCTTCTTTCCTACACAGTCCCTCAGGCCCTGCATTCCCTTCCGGTGCTATTTAGGGGTTGTGGAGAAGAAAGCCAGCCCTCTAGCTCTATCTGTGTGGTTTCCAGCCACCAGGTTTATCAAGCAAACCAAGCCCCCATCCCTACTCCCTACACAGTCCAAAGACCATCCATTGCATGTATGCAATCAATCAGTTGTTTCAGCTTAAGACAGGGAAGATGACTCCAACAATCCATAGCAGCCTCAAGGCATAACAACACACATAGCTCACAGCATGGGGAAAACTACAGTCCCGAAGCTTATCAGTGAGCACAACTCACAACAGCTCGCCCTTTGGCAATGAAGTCACCAGCGAAACATACATAATCCACGTTGAGGAAGAGAAAAATACAGACTTCCAAACTGTGTGTGAAATGAGCAGACTCCCGTCCCAAAATATAAAGAAGACCACAAAAATCACCACGCAAGGGAGACCACAGCAACATAGCAAAATCGTGGATGAAATCGCACAACTCCCAGCTCGTTGTGTCAATCCAAAATAGAAGAATACCCGGGTGTGAGGACAATGAACAGACAATGGTTCATGCACCAAGATGAACAGCTCCCAGCTTGTGCGTGGATGAACATACTACAGAGAGGACATGAATTGGACATGCATGAGTGTTGAGCACAGGCGTGGAGAGGAGAATGTGCCCACGGGAGTGAAAACTAGGTAAATCCTGTGCGTGGAGGTGAACAGACAATCGTGAGGTCTGCGTAGTGGAGAGTGTATGAAAGTTTTTTTTTTCCATTGTGAAGTCAACCACTGTGGTGGAGTGTGCATGTAGGAAAGGACTGACAGTCCTGCCACACCCACTCCCAAACAATAACTGTCTCAACTAACAACATCAGTTATTAATTGCAGGTGGTTGGGTAAAACAAGGTGGTGACAGATGGGTTTTTCCCTCATTGCTCAAGGTTTGACAATTTCCCCACCCTTATCCTTGTGAAAATCATGCCCCTTCTCAATTTAGTTTCCGCAAACGTAGCTGGTCGGGTTCATTTTAATTAAAGATGCATATTTACATGATGATAAACTTAATATATACCGCATGCACCAATATACCATCGGTGACAATTTAAATCCAAAACATAGCATAACCAATCAATGGTGGGGCCTTGGCCTTTAGCTCTGCACCATGATTATTACAATATATACATCATGTACATTTAATGCAACGGGGTCAAAACCGGGGTGTTACATGGAATGTCATGCCTAGATATTTCCTCGGTCGATACGACCATGGATTCTACCTCCATCACTGCTTTCCACCGTGAAGGATCTGGCATCTGCAAGTTTAATAATTATAAATATTAGACTGTAGATAACATTAGTGAACTAACATGTACAGTATGTGGAAATTAACAAATTAACAAGTATTAAAAAACTGAAATTTTAAAATGTTTACCTTGGTGTGAGATACAACAATGGGTGCTATAGGAATCTCTCCACCAACCAAGGGATCAGTGGATGGAATGTCATGCCCCTCTATAGAGTGTGGAACATGGACCTCTGGGGCGTCGCTGTGGGCATAAAGCATCAACTGAAATTTCACAAAATTAATATATTATCTCAAACTATCATATGTGTACAAAGAGGAAAATAAATGAAGAATTTATTACAATTAACCATATACATACATCACTCAAAAACCCACTGAACGCAACATCTGACGAAAGACCACAGTAGGGACGATCACACGATGTGCACTTGTGAGGCTCAAAAGTAGGCTGGGAATGTGCTGATGGTGATGCACTAGTATATGGTCCTCCACTAGATGGGGGTATTGCACTAGTGGGTGGTATTGCACTAGAAGATGGACCTGGTGTATGTACCACACTAGGGACATATGTCCCTTCCTCACCCATATGTTGAACCATAGTGCTATAATGAACAACTTCCCGTGCCAAAATCAAATATGCATCACGTGTCTATGGATTAACACGATGTACAGCTGGGACATCTGGCCCAGGCAACCACCTGTGAAGTGCAGGGATAGGGCGATCAACGTCTCGAAGCCTGGCATTGGGTCGGTTTTGGGGCATCTCCCCACCGATCCCATGAAACTGCAATATATCAAAATAGTTTTCATAATAACAACATAAAGAGGATCATTGAAAGAAACACAATCACAAGGTACACACCAATTTATCCTGGGAAAACCATAATGGGAAAAAACCAACAAAACTTCCTCAATATAGATTACCGGTATGAAATGACAAAAGAACAACGTCTCATCAAGTGAGAGAGCAAACTCAAGAACAAGGGATAAAACACTAAAGACACCGGTCCTCCTCCTTCTATATCTCTCCTTCTTTCTCTCTCTTACGTAATACAAGTACGTGTGAGTGTGTAAAAATGACGGAGGGTGCCTCCCTATTTATTCTAAACTTTCCAAGTAGTTTTAACCCTTACTAGTTTGACCTGTCTAACTAATAGGGATGACCTACCTAGGTACACTTCACAATAATAATCATATTCGTCTTTTCTGGGTGATATTGACCTGACTTACAACTGAGGGTTTACCTCATAACATTTACATGACCTTTTACATCAATAACATCTCCCGAAGGAGGAATAGAAATAGTGTGAAGTACAAGTAGAATATTCCTCGAAGTTACATTATTTCAACAACAAGCACACCCACACATAGGAAAAACCAACATAACAATACCAACACTTGGTCCCCACTGGAGTCGAATACATCAAAGTAAATCTCAATGGCACCAACAGGGGTGACTCAAGCCCAACGAGCCACGGTGGAGTTTTTAGAGACCACAATGGAAGCATTCCGCAACTATATGTAGGATCAATTGGAATTGAAAACAATAATGCGATGGATCTATATGCCTTGCTAAAAGGAATGCTCATCACCAAGCAAGAGAATTAAACCATGCTTGAGGTTGAGGGCAGCTCTCACTTACTAATCCACATTCTCACATGACTCCTCAACGACTCCAAAGAAATCAAACTCACTCTATGTTTTTAGCTTGTGGCCAAGTTGGACCTTTTGCTACCACATTGGATGGTTCTCTAGTCATTTCCTCGCAAACTGGGGAATTGATCACCCTCAGGAGGAATGCAATAAATCATGGGTCAAAGTGATCCAAGAGAATATCAAAGAAGAATTCATCCACATCAACCTAAAAGACACGTTCCCCCATGATGAGTGTCAGAAAGTTGGGGCTCGCGTCCCACACGTTAAACCCTTTCCATCAGAAGGTGGGTGAACCATGTGTCACTGTGACAGGCCCATCGACATCAACATCTTAGAAAAGTCTTTAGGAAAGAACCACATTATGTTAGTTCGATCATCATCACAGTAAATTTATGGGTAGTAATTGTATGCATGCAATCTAGATCCCTCGTACGAGATCTCATGGTGATTCATGCAAAAGGTAGCAAAAGGGGTATGCAATACTTCCAAAATGTCCCTAACCATAGGAAATTGTGACCTTAGCACAAAAGCATAGCTCAGTTTAGCAAGGATTACATTTTTTTCCCTTATCTATGTTCTTTTTGGGATAGCAACGTGATACTCTGCCTCTGTGAAAGTTCTAACTGGATGCTTCCTGCTGGTGTGCTCACCATGGCCAAGACAAAGGTGAATCCAAGGAAAATGAAAAAATGGCCCACGTCGCTCTCATATCTAGCGAGCCTTGGATGATATGTGGAAGGTACATGGTTTTTTTTAGCAGAAGCTCCTAAAAGTTACGAGATCCTGCACCGTCCGTCTAGAAAATATACTGAAAAAGAAGCACAAACTCCCCTTGGTTAAACAACTTGCTGCTTATTTTGGTGGCCCAACTGAGGGTGTTGAGTGTGCAAGTGAGATGTGGCACACTAATATTGTGGGAATTTTTGGAAAACCAAGACCCTAATGTCTATGGAAATGGAAGACTCTATCCTGGGGTTGCTCAGGCCATATGAAGATGAAGTCCCACTGGTTGACCGAATATCCAACATTGAGGCCAGAAAACTTGCCCACATTTGACATCAACATCTGGAAATGGAAATAATCAATATCAAGCTAGATGTAATGGCCAAAGCACTCATTGAAAATACCTTTACTAGGCCTCCGCTAGAATCAATTGCAAATACTCAGTTGGTGTACAAGTGTCTCCCTTCAGCCATGAACGCCAACGAAAATGACAACAAACCAATTGGAAGCCCTCCAAAAATCCCTCTTTTTGGTAATGATTAATTGGTTTAGTTTATTTTTCTTTTCGGTTAGTCGAACTAAGGTTAAGCCTATCCCTATTTTGAATGCCTCAGCCATAACCCCAATCCCTTGGGGACTTTCTATCATTTTACCTCTGGACAACATAATGTCTTACCTGTCATAAATACTATAGTTGCGTGGTCACCTATAGATACTGTTCTGTCTGGATTTTGATGTCAAGCATGGTAGTGCATGTCCTGAACTTTGTGACATGTGGGATATGGATATGTATAGTATGATTTTCTTAATATAATAGAATTTATGAACTTAATTTTTTTTCAATGTTTTTAGGTACTTTCTTTTATGTCAAGGACATCGAATATAAATGAGTTGCTTAGACTCATTGCACTTGATTTCGTGGGAATCAATTCAAGGTCCTTGACAACATTCTAGATTAGCAACAACCTCCTAACAATTATGACACCAATGAATGGTTCTAAGCTTAAGGACTAATATCTCTACTTCGATTATACATGAAAATAAAAGAACACTAAATTCTATTTATTTTGAGAAATCTTCTAAGGAGCAAAGCCTACTTACATATGTTTGTCAATGATATTAATTGTAGATGAATAGGAAATTGGTGTAATTGAGAGACTAAAAGATTTACTTTGACTTATTGTAACTTAAGTGTTAACACTAAATTAAGTGTGAAAGATGATACTAAATTCAAATCCATTTTCAAAGTCTTATCTTGGAAGAAAATGGCAATTACATTAATAATGACAATTACAAATTTCCACCGAAATGTTAATTGATGATTAAGTGTCCAAATTCCATTTTGAATTTCACTCTAAGTATGAAATCATCTACACCATTTTGGGATGGTCAAGATTAAAAGCATTGATTGCTTCTACCTTGAATTTTTCTTATTATGAAGAAACTTTATATTATATCATAAACCATATATAACATAAGGAAGGTATTGGACCCAACCTCCAAGAGCTTTACCTGGACTAAAACCAAACCAATAGTTTGAGAAACTGTGTATCTTGTCTAAAGATATATAATACAAAATATTAAGGATCTGATACATGATACATGATACATGATACATGGTCATCTAAAACCTGTATCTCAAACAAACATGCATAAATAAAACTCATGATATGTATCATATATAAGTGGCCTTTTAACATGGGTAAGGTGTAATATATAAGTATCCTTTTAACATAGGTAAGGTCCTCTTATAACATACATGGATCTGAAGAGGGAAGTGCTTTTTTGTAGTGTGAATCACCTAATCTCTCTCTACCCAATAACAAAAATGAACCATTGATAAATTTGACCTCTATAAAAAGGCAAATGCTAAAAGTGACCATCAATATGCATTGATAAACTTGACTGACAAATGATAAAGCTATCGATTAATATAATTATAAATTGCATGAGCTTTACGACTTTGAAATCTACGCTCTCTAGATTAGTATATAGATGCCCAAAGTTTTATAAATTCCTCTACGAACCTCTCAATTAATATGCAAATGCCCAAATTTTATAAATATACCTCCTTTGTAAAGCATGCTCTCTCTATAAGTCTTTTTCACTATAAAGAAAAGATTTCAGATTTGTGCGTTTAGCATTGTGAAACAACTGTTTCAATTTCATCTGCCCCATCGTCCTTGCTCGTATATCTCCATGTGTTTGGTGCATTATTAAGTGGAATTTTTTTAATGTAATAATTCATTTTTCAAATCACTTGTAAGCTTAAATTAAATAATTAATTATTTTTTTAATGTAATATTTCATTTTTCAAATCATTTGTAAGCTTAATTTTTTTTTAATGTAATAATTCATTTTTTAAATCATTTGTAAGCTTAAATTATTTTTACTCTGGTGGGGATTACATTGCCACGTAACATTGTTTATATAAAAAAATCAAACATTTATATAAGTAGGTTTTCATTGATATTTATCATAAATTGAAGTTTGATAAAATATTTAAGTTTTAATATTTTAATTTTTAAAGAATTTGTTGATTTAGGATAGAAATCATATATAGATTTGTCAATATTAAAATGGTATTTTGACTAGAATATTTTAAGGGGAGTATTTGTTTTCATATGATTTGGTTTTTTCTTATTTTCAAGGTTTTATGTGTTTTTTAATTAATGCATTAGGGTTTGAATTGTCTAGTGCTTATTTTTCATTCATGTGAGTGATTATCAATCAACAAGCCAAAAGAGGAAGATTCCTTTGATTTGATTATTTATGAAAATATTTATTTTTATTTTAATTCATATTATATGTTATGAATATTATTATTTAAAACTTAAAAATATATAATATTTAAAAAAATTAATATTCAAATATTACTAAGGATTATATTAGTGTATATGAATTTTTTTCCTATCAAACTTAAAAAAATAAATAGGTTTGGATTCTATGATTTAAGAATCCAAGAACAAGCATATGGATGAAGACGACAATGCAAAGGAAATGTGATAGATAGATGATGCCTAAAACGTCATAATGATGCTCATATTAACCTCAAATGCCAAAGAATCCATTGAGAAGGATTATGCCATGGTTTTTAGGTTTTGTTCATCGTTTTTTGAGCTCAAGAAGGTGCAATAATGAATTCATGGCACTCAAGCCCAAGAAGTTATGTTCAATTCCATTATTGCATATCCTTTCCATCCTAAGGCATGCTTAGATACCTTTGAAAAACCTAACGTTGGAAGTTGACTTGTTTCAAACTGTTAAAATCATGGCACTCAAGGCTAAGAAGTTATGTTCAATTCCTTTATTGTATATCCTTTCCATCCTTATGCATGCTCATGTACCTTTGGAAAATCTAATTTTGGAAGTTTCAAATTGTTCAAATCAATTAGTTTATGGTTAAATTTCGAAACTTGATAATTAATACTCTTTAATTGGCCTAGAGTGCATGGGTGATTACCTCACATCAATACTAGGAACTTTTGACAAATTACAAAAATGATTCTAGTAAGTGGACGGTGCATTCAAGTTGCATGACAATTCATTTACATTTACGCCAAATCAAATCAAGGTTACATCAAACAATCAACCAAGTCTAGGCATTCCAATGTCCAAAGGTTACATGTTTTGACAACGATAAGGATATTCCTGCTCTAATAAAATGTTTGAATCGTCATACAAATATAAAGATGGACACATGTATAAATCAACATGCTAACATTGAAAGTATCACCAAAATCAACACTCTACTTTCATACCTCCATGATTTGTTCCAAATGAAATATAACAAAACTTAACTCCCTAGTTGAAATATTTGTGACATTATGTTACGTTACGTTACGTGATGTGATCCCTTGCAGGCTATTAATTGTCCCAAAACAATAACTAAAGGCCTTTATGGATAGGCTCTTACGCATGAGCTCATTTAGCTCAGTTTATAGAGCACAAATATCTTAACCATGTGGTCGTGGGTTCAAGCTCCATGAAGACCACGATACATTTACTTTTCTGATTTAGCTTAGAGTTTGTTTAGGAGTCTCTATTATACAATGTTCTTAGGTTTGTCAAAATCTCTCTATTTTAAAAGATATATTTTAGTTTTATTCTAAAAAAATAATCTTCATCGTGGATATTTTATACATTGTTTTACTTTTAATGAAGTTTTTAAATTTTGATTTATCAAGTATCGAGAGGGAGATGTAAATTATTTTTGATCTCTTGATTGTTGATGGGTTTAAAACGTATCTATGATGGTCTTAATTCTTTTTATATCTTTTGTGTAAAATTTAAAATGAGTTGACATATGCTGCCAAATAATTTTTTTTTTGTCACTTATGTTACATATGTGACAACATCTACCCCATCTAGAATTGTAAAACACATCAATACTCTCGAATATGATATAATATAACTTTGGAATATACTTTTTGGAAACACTAGTTTTTTTTTGTTATTTTTTTCAAAATATATATTGCTGTTGGATTCATAATGTTGTTTCCATGATAATCTAACTGCATTTCTTTCATATCAAGATTGTAAAATGCTTATGCTTCATTGTATATTTTATCCTTAATATTGCCATTGATACTTTGTGGAATAAGCGGCTTAAAGAAGAAATCAATTTGATTCTTATTTTGTTATCCTTATAATTATGATGGAAACGTTGAAATGATAGACAATTAGGATGAGGTATTTCTTCATCCAATTATGTTTTTATTTTATGGGTACACATGATTACCTTTTATGTTTAACTAGATGCCAAATATGGTGTCTAGAGAACAAATGCCATCGTTTTTATTGTTGCTCTCTTAAGCAACTATGTAGACCTACATGTGGCTTGTCAAGCATCACATGTAAATGACACACTATACAAAGATGTAGATTCATTATATACCAGACAAAGATGGAGAAATTATCACGAAAATAACTAAAATTTCATCACATACTAGACAAAAAATGGATATGGCGTATCGATCCCTGTACCTCTAGCAGGCTAGGAATGTGTTGACGATCGGTGATATTGGGAGGGATAGATCATATCTTTTTGTGATTGCTGTTGTTTTTGGGGTATATGGCGTGAAGGCTTTAAATTCTGAAAGGGTTAATCTATTTTTAAAGTGGATTTTTGTGAATGGAAACAAGTCCTTTGATAATATAAAAGGATTGTGCCATTCCAAAGGGCATAATTTATATCAACATTTCAAAAGAAGGGCAACATTTGAAATTACTCATCCATATAAATTTCTCAAGATGTTCGAAATTTCTATGCTGTAAAGTTCAGCTCATCATTCAAAATATTGGAAATATGATAAATTATAATCACTCAGTGACTCATGTCACGCACTCAGTTCTTAGCTGTGCAAGATGGCCAGTAATCATTGATGAGTAAGAGATGAGTAAAAGGCACTAGCCATCGATATTTGACTTTGACTTCTGAGTCTCTTGGGGCTGCAATCTAAAGTGTGACAATGTGTCAACAACTACAGATAAAACAAAAAAGAACAATTACTAGGCCTAAAACGAGCTCAAAACTTTGTGCCTACTACCTATGTGAACATTGCTACCAATGTCCACTCTTTTTTCCTCAAAATGAAATCCAGAAGGCCGGTTTGATAAGTCCTCCTCTACAAGCATTCATTTCTTGCATGAATATCATGGACTCATGACAACTATAAACAACACTCGATGTCACGCAAATAGAAATAATGGCATGCAGCTAGGACCACAAAGTGTGCAGAGGTCGATTTATGCATTGCTATAGAGAGGTGTCATTGGGCACACGATATGGAGAAACAACGGTTATTAATAAAATTAAAAAACAACTTTTGGCTCAAGACTAGTCTTCAATTTGATGGGTGGCTCCGTCCTTCCAAACATTTGTGGTTTCTCACAATATTTGTCCTCATTGCTACCAGAATACATATAAAAATTACTTGTATTTACATCCTCTTCTTTTTAAAACCCTCATCTCATAGTCATAATTAAGGATTATTATGCATGCACATCCTCACCTTATAATAGGAAATGGGTCAAGGTGCAAAGACAACTATAAAATATTAAATGTGTCAAGAAGCAAAGAGTAAGAGACAACTATAAGTAAGTCTTCATCTATGAAAGGCTCATACAATTATTTATATTGCCCTTCATCTATGAAGGGCTCATAGAATAAATACCCTTCCAAATGAAATTAAGACCCATCATTCAAATTTGATCACTAGTGAAAAAACTTACTTTTGCACCATTAAAATCACAATTCATTCTTTTTTATAACGTTTCATTTAATTTTTATTTTTATTTTTTCACAATAAACTGGGTAGATCCAAATCCTATGCTCTATCAAGCACGGAGAGATCCAATCTCCCTAAATGCAAACCTCTTCTCAGTTATTGCACTCAAAGAAATTTATAAAAAAGAATGATGAAGTCATATCAAATTCAGATGCGAATTCATATGCTGGCCGTGACATTTGTTTTTATCAGATTCTTTAATTTTTTTCAGTTTTTGTTGAAACTGCCATGTCGGGTAGGTTCCGTCGGGTCACGCAGACGCAAAGTTCATGAACATTTAAACCATGATATTTCTTGCCACTCAATGACCCAAAAGTCGGGTCCAGGTAAACATTCCGTTTTGAGAGATGGACGGATGGTGGAACATGCAATATTTCATGAAATATATACAACTATTACCTTCAGTGGTAGAGATAGCAGTGGGTTGGAAGAAATTATAGCTTAAGTATACATCCATCTCAATCGTTTTCTTTCCCATATATCCGCAGATGGAATACATGTTTGTCCAAGCCGCAGAATACATATTTGTCTGCTCAAAAGTTATTTCTGCAGCTAACATTTTGCAATGTTGTCTAATTGTAACTATTTGTCGTACTTCTGATATTCTGTAGCTTATAAAATCTTGCAATGTAGTGTAATCTGTAACGGTTCAAACAAAAATTGCGCTATAACGTTAAAGTCCAAACCACAGGAGAATACCGAGCCATTAAACCGTTAAAAGTCTCCATCCAGTCAAGAATGGAATGTCATTGGAAAACAGAACTCCATCGAGTCAAGAATGGAATATCATTGGAATACATGTTTGTCTGCTCCAAGGTTATTTCTGCAGCTAACATTTTGCAATGTTGTCTAATTGTAACGATTTGTCGTACTTCTGATATTCTGTAGCTCATAAAAACTTGCAATGTAGTGTAATCTGTAACGGTTCAAAC